>JAQZBX010076805.1:0-14369 GCA_029593785.1 Cabassous unicinctus | reverse complement strand
CTGATATACACACCCTTGGGTAGTTCCCTCCCCACGTGGTGAAGTTATCCCTCTTGTTGCATCTTGCACGCTCTCGTGCTCACTCACTTTAACGAAGCCAGCTGCCGTGTTGCGACATGTCCTAAGGAACAGCCCTCTTTGCAAGGAACTGAGAGTGGCCTCTGACCAACAGCCAGCAAGGAACCAAGGCCCTCAGTCCAGCAGCGCTCAAGAAACTGACTCCTGCCAACAATCGCTGGATGCACTTGGAAGCAGACCCTGCACCAGGCAAACCTTGAGATGCCTACAGCCCCCGCTGACACCTAGATTGCAGTCTTGGAAGAGACCCTGAGCTGGAGGACCCAGTTAAGCCATGCTCAGATGCCTGACCCACAGAAACTGTTAGATAATAAATGAGTATTGTTTTAAGCTGCTAAGTCTAGGGATAAGTTGTTACATTGCAGTAGAAAACTAACATACCTTGAAAGAATTAGAACCAAACTTTGGAGGACATTCAGGACCATTCTGATATATCTGACCTTAAATCCACAGGAAACTGTGAAATATTAAAGGTTGTGAGCAATGAGATGACGAAAGACAGGGTTTTCTAATACTGATCTGGGAGTCGTGCAAAGAGAAATTGGAACATGAAGAGACAGACCCGCAGGTTAAGAAATGATGCAAACTTCTTGATGAGAACATGATTCCCTGATGAGAAGCAAAGAGGACTTGGGCAATAATGGCAATGGAGATGAGAGGGAAGGAACGAAAGATACGGACTAGACTCGTCCTCTCTTGGCTGTGTATAGAATGTGGGGGTGAAGGAGAGAAGGAAGAATAAAAGAAGACACCAAAGAATAAGGAATAGGAAGCTGGAAATATGGAAACACCATTTAGAGAGGTTTGAGGAAGCGATATTGTGTTCAGCTTGGGACCCGCTGAATTTAAAGTGCCAGTGAAATATCTAGATGAATTTGAGGTTGAAGACAGAGCTCTGAGAGTCACCTACGTAAAGGTTCTAATCCACTCCTAATAGGGAACCAGGGTTACAAGTCAGAACTCAAGGGACCCTGCAACTGCCTTAACACACAGCATGAGAAGGTGAGGCTGCAGCTTGGAGAGCATGGTTCCACCCTTTCCATCTTGAAATCATGGAGAGCACAACTGGGGCAAATCCCTGCCTTGTTGCCTATTAGGCCAGGGAGCCGGGGATCTTGCTGGGAGCACCTAGTGCTCTCTCTGCCCGTGATTCACTTGGCCTCTGATGAAGGTGTATATATTTTCTTGCATGAATGTACCAAATACTGGCCCAGTGAGTGATGTAGTCTTCAGGTCTCATTCTAGAGGCCCATTCCAGATGAATACTCATCCTCATTGCAAAAAAGATAGAGGTTCTCTGTCTAAAAATTCCTGGTACGTCACCAACAGGCTTCCGGTACTATGAGAGAAAGTAATTAAAATAGCTACCGTTTACTGACTAGCTCCTACATGCCATGTGGTTGTGAATTAATCCTCACAAAAATCCAGTGAGATAGACTACTGCCATCCTCATTTTCCAGATGTGGGTCAGAGAGGCTAAGAAAGGTGCACAAGATCACACAGCTGATGAGGAGCAGAGCTGATGAGTAGTGGGCTGAGATCGCTCTGATTCCAATTATGTTCTATTTCCTCTATGCTATACTGTCACTGCTTGTAGAGGGAAAACAAGCTTAAGCCGTAGAAGACAAATCCAGGTGGGGAGAATGGGATTAGGAAGATGTCACCATTTTATTAATAGACCAGGAACAGTGTCGTATCATTTTTTTAACTCCCACAAAGCTCAGCACAATGAGATGGACATTGAGGCCTTCAAGAAATATTTGTTGAATGAACAAATGGATAAATGAATGGTAAGTAATCACTATTTAAAAACAAAATCAAATAACCCTTCTCCTTCACCCTAAAAACTCTGGTGCCTGTTTTCCTCTGGCTTTCAGATCAGCCAATCACAAACAAGTTCATTCCAATGAGGAAAGGCCACTGGAGAATCCTGGTGGACCCCAGCTTTTTGGGAGGGGGTCTTCTTGCTCCTCCTGACTCTGTGATCTCCAAGGTGGTCCTGCTGACTCGTCCACTTTCCTTTTCATTCTGCTGCTGTCCCCTGAATCGAGGCCACGGGGCTTATTGTGTAACTTCCTAAAAGGGCCTGCTTCACCCCTCTAACCACCCTAAAACCTGCTCCAGATTAATTAACCCAAAACAACACCTAGCACTTGACACTCAAGTGCCGCAGAACAAAGTCCAAACTCTTGAGCCTGGCTCCCCAAAGGATCCCCTGGCACTAGTCCATCCACGCCCTCCACAGCTTCCCGGCTCTCTCCTGCCCTCTGTCCCGGAGGCCCTAGGACCACGCCCAGTGCCTCACAGCTACAAAATGCAGTAGATACTTTCCTCGTTTTTCAAATGTGGAAGCTGAGGCCCAGAGAGATTATACAATTTACCCAAGGCCACATCAGGCAGGATGTGGTAGAGCTGGAAATCAAATTCAGTCTGTAGAACTCCAGAGCCTACGTTCTTTTTATATTATGTTATGCAACTTCTCACACACTCTGCCATTATTCACTCATTCAGCAAACATTCATGGTGCACCCATTATATGTCATTCATTCATTGTAGTATGTGTTATAAGACAGTAAAGGACTACAGACAAACCCAGCCCTCAAAGCGCTTTGAGAGCCGCTTCACTTTCCTATCATATCTCTTTTTGTGTATTTTCTGTGTTTCCATGCCTCGGTAGTTGCCTGCACACAGTGGGGCATCTTTTCCATCAGAAAGTAAGTGTATGAGACCAAAGATGCGAGTCTCTCTTAATCATTGCTGTATTTTCAATATTTAGCACAGGGCCTGGCACATAGTAGGTTCTCTGGAAATAGCTGTTGAACAAGTGAATAAATGAGTGAATTAATGAATGAATATTAAAGGAGAGTGTGGATGTAGAAATAGAGGAGGCAGAGGATGAAGTCCTCCATGTCTAAGCCCCAAGATTCCCGGTGGGAACAGTACGTAAATATAGTGGTTTGAGAGCAAGAATGAATTTAGTACCATTGTCACTGTTTAGCTGATGGATGGGAGTCAAATTGTTCCCATGTTGTATATCTGGCCCACGGGGCTGATTGATGGACCCTGTACAATGTCCCTGCTCCCACACCAGGAAGAGAGGACTTCAGACCCAGGGTTCCCAAGTTCAATAGCCTTTTCTTTTTTGCCTTAAAAAAATTGCGGAGGCATGAGATACTTCCGTTCTCCCCTGGTATCTTTGCACTGTGCCCAGAGAAACAATCATATCAGGTTCAGGAAGGCAAGGGCTTGCAAAGGCAGGGAAACAGGAACCAGCCCCACTGACGTCCTGCCCGGGGGAGACAGTCTGTGAGAAAAAGAAAGCCAGGCTTCACCAGCAGCTCCAGGCTGAGGGGCTGGCTCTTGCCAGCAACCGGCAGAACCCTCGGCTGCAAAGTCCATTATTCTTAAACACACACTCTCTTCCTTCCCTAACCCACCCTCCTACCCACACACATACCAAATCCTGGGCGAAATCTGATCAGGGGGTGAAATACTACAGAATAAATTCCAGCTCCCTAACTCTGGTGCCAGGCCTTCACCAGGAAAGCGTCCATCTCCCTCTCAAATACATCTCCATAAACCCAGCTCCCGCCTGGCTGCTCTGCTCACTGGCCCCAAAAATGGGCAAGCCCCGTCTCACTCCACTCCCTCCTTCTTTTCACCTTCCGCATACTCCCTTCCTCTCCCCTCTGAGTAGCAAGGTCTTCCCCGTCGATCCTTGACGGAGAACATCTTAGCCAGAATTATTTGCTCTCACTTTGGAATCCCAGCAGCACTTCCTATCTAAGTCAGTGCTTCCTAAACTTTCTCATGAGATAGAAAATGATACTGTGTGTGTGGCACCCTGATTTCAGCCAGGGCAACTCACCCAGGGACCCCAGCTGCCTGGATGACTGAGGGGCTCTATAGTTCGGGTGCTCCTGTAATCCATTCAAAGACACGGCACACCTGACAGGTGGCAAGCTCAGCTCTGCTCACTGCCTGACTCTCAGAGGACTCTGCAAGAGTGCCCGTCGTGCGAGTGGAAGAGAGGGGTATACTGGAGCACTTGCCTTTGAAGGGCTTTCACGTTAACTGAAGAAAGAGCAGGTACTTGCCTGTATAAGTAACACACACGCACACACATGCACACAGTCATTTTCAAGCTCTTTGTGGAACAGAAAAAAGCATAGCCTTTGGCATTAAAGACATAGGGAGGTTCAGATTCTGACTTTGACACTTACTGGCTGTATGAAGTTAGGAAGCTAACATCACCTCTCTGGTCTCACTTTTCCCATCTATAAAACAGGGATAATAACAACTACCCTTATAATGTTGTTTCTTTAAACCATCTTTAGTGAGGTATAGTTTATATAAAATAAAGTTTGCAGTTCAGTAAGTTTTCACAAGGGTATAGTCATGTAATTATCAGTACGACCAAGATGCAGAACATTTCCATCATCCCAAAAAGTTCCTTCCAGCCTCTTGACAGTCAATCCCCTCATTCCCAGTCCCCTGGCATCACAGACCTGATTTCTATCACTTTAATTTTGCCTTTTCTAGTTCTTCATATAAATGGAATCATACAATCATAATCCATTGTGCCTAGGTTCTTTTCTTAGGATAATACTCTTGAGATTCAAATTTTCTGCTCATAAAAGATACCATTAACATAAAAAGACCATCCTCAGAATAGGAAAAAATATTTGCAAAACGTATAACTGACAAAGGATTTCTTTCTGGTATATATTAAGAACTCTTACAAATCAATCATAAAAATAGAATGAGCAAAAGACTTGAATAGAAACTTCACAAAGGAAGATATATGAATGGATAATACACACAGGGAGATGTGTTCAACATTATTAGTTGTTAGGAAAATGCTATTTAAAATCACAGTGAAATACTACTACATACTTACCAGGATTACAAAGACCGACAACACCAAATGTTGGCAAGGAGGTGGCACAACTGGAGCATTCATTCATTGGGAGTGGGAGTGTCAAATGGCTCTACCACTTTGGAATAGTGTTTGGAAGTTTTTTAAAAAGTTAAACATACACCTTCCCTATAACCCAGCAATTTCACTGTTACATATTTACCCAAGAGAAATGAAAACAGGTCCACAAAAAGACTTGTGCAGGCATGTCCATAACAGCTCTATTCATGCTATACACAACCCAAATGTCCATTAACAGGGGAATGAATAAACAAATTGTGGTATGTCCATGCAACGGATTACTATTCGGCAATAAAAAGGAATAAACTACTGATACTCATGCACAACACCATGGCTGACTCTAATTTATCAACAATTTCTTTGTTAGTATTTTCTGAGACTTTTCTAAGAAATATTTTCTATCCCTATGTCACACACACAAAAAAATATTCCCTCCTGTTTTCTTTTAGAAGTTTTATAAAGTTTTTATGGATAAGAAATTTCAAAGTGAGTCAGGAGGTCATTCCGGAGATTATGCTTACGCATTTCTCAGACAGATTTATTGTTATTGTAGTTATAATCTTGGGTTAACGGAAGAACTTGTGACATTGATATAAAGTTCACCAATAAAACCATCTAGATCAAAAGTTTTCTTTGTGAAAAGGCTTGTGATTATGAGTTTGATAGCTTTAATTGCTACGTGGCTATTCAATTTTTTTCCTTGGGTCAATTTTGTTGAATTGTGCTTTTCAATCAATTTGTCTATTCTAAATCGTCACATTTATTGTCATAAAATTGTCATAATTTATCCTTATTGTCCTTTTAGTATCTGTAGCATCTATAATGATGTTATTTGTTCATGCCTGACATTGTTTTTCTTTTTCCTTGACCAGCTTATGAATTTTATTAATTTTATTAATCTTTCCAAATAACCAATGTTTGGCTTTATTAATTTCTCTATTGCTTGTCTTTTTTGTTGCTTTACAGACTTCTACTCTTATCTTTATTTACTGCCTTCTACTTACTTTGTGTTTAATGTGTTCTTTTTCTAGCTTCTTAAGGTAGAAACTTAGATCATTGAGTTTAAACATCTCTTCTTTCCTAATAAAAGTATTTAAAGCTTTAAATTTCCCTTCAAGCATTGCTTTAGCTGTGTTCCAAGACTTTGATATGTTATATTTTCATTATCATTCAGTTAAAAATATTTTCCAGTTTCTCTTGTGATTTCTTCTTTGAAACGTGGGTTATTTATAAGTATGTGTTTAATTTCTAAATATTTTGGGATTTTCTACTTATCTATTGTTATTGATTTCTAATTTAACTTTATCATGGACAGAGAATATATTCTGTAAGATATCAATCTTTTGAAAGTATTGAGAGTTATTTTATGGCCCAGCATATGGTCCATCTTGGTGAATGTTCCGTGGGCACTTGAAAATAATGTGTATTCAGCTGTTGTAGAATGGAATGTTCTTATTGTCAATTAGGTCAAATCATTGTTCAAATGATTTGTTTGAACATTTTTATCCTTACTGATTTTTGTCTATTTGGTCTATAAATTACTTAGAGAGAGCTATTAAAATCTCCCACTATAATTGGATGTTTGTCTATTTTTCTCTTTAGTTCTGTCACATTTTGCTTCTGTTATTAGATGCATTCATATTTAGGATTGTTCTGTCTTCCTGATGAATAAACCCTTTCATCATGATGAAATGTCCCTCTTTATCTCTGGTAATGCTCCTTGACTTAAAATCTACAGATATTGGGGAGCAGATGTAGCTCAAGTGGTTAAGCACCTGCTTCCCATATACAAGGTCCCAGGTTTCATCCCTGGTACCTCCTAAAAACAAAACAAACAAGCACACACAAAAAAAGCCATCTCTCATTGGGGAGTGGATGTAGCTCAATGATTGAGCACCTGCTTCCCATGTACAAGGTCCTGGATTCAATCCCTGGTACCTCCTAAAAAAAAAAAATCTACAGATATTAATATAGCCACACCACATTGTTATCTACTGTTTAACTGTATATCTTTTTCCATCTTTTGACTATGAACTTATGTGTGTTCTTTGCATTTAAACTGTATTTCCTATAGACATCATATACTTGAGTCTTGACTTTTTTTTCATGTGGGATTACCATATGACATTCTCTCTACCTTTTAAATAAAGTGTTTAGCCCATTTCCAATTAACATAGTTATTGACGTGATTGGGTGATGTTTTCTATTTGTCCCATCTGGATTTTCCACCTTTATTTCTCTTTACCTGCATTCTTTCAATTAATTGAACTTTTTCAATATTCCATTTTATTTCCTCTATTGATTTTTTATGTCATATCTCTGTTGTTGTTTTTAGCAGCTGCTCTAGGAATTATCATAGTCATCCTTAATTTGTCATTGTCTTCTTCGAATTAATACTGTACCTCTTCAAATGAAATGTAAGAAACTTCCTACAATGTGCTTCTATTTTTCTCCCCCATCCATTGTGATATTATTGTCATCTATAACATGTCTTTATATGTTATATACCCTACCATATTGCTATTAGTCTCATTTTAAATGGTCATTTATATTTTAAATAAATAAAATTATAGAGAGTATTTGGTATCTACCTATATATTTATGTTCTTCATTCCTATAAATATGAATTTTCATCTGGTATCATTTCCCTTGAGCCTGAAAAATATCCTTTAGCATTTTGGGTAATGTGGGTCTGTTGGCAACAAATTCTCTCATCTTCTATTTATCTTAAAGTGTTTTATTTCACCTCATTTTTAAAGTGATATTGTCACAGAATATAGACTTATGGGTTGGCAGGTTTTATTTTTCTTTCAGCCTGTTAAATATGCCATTCCATTTTCTTCCAGCTTCCATTGCTTCTTATGAAAAGTATGCTATCATGTATTTCTTTGTTCCCCTGTAAGCAATGTGTTTAACCCCCAATATAACTCTGGCTGCTTTTTAGGTTTTTCCTTTATTGTTGGTTTTCAGCATTTTGACTATGATTTCCTGAGTTGGAATTGAATTGAAAAACATTGAAACTGGCCCAGTGCATTATTTTTTATTTTTTTAGGAAGTACTGGGCATTGAACCCAGGACCTCATGCATGCAAAGCAGGTGCTCAACCACTGAGCTACACCTGCTCCACAAAATTAATCTCCTGAAAGATTTCTTCGTATACTTTATTAACTCACAGTTTCCCAGTTAAAGAAGGCAGTGGAGACCTTTGAGAGTATTAAAATTAGATATCCAGAATAAAGAGGCAGAAAAATAAAACCATGAGAAAAGGTTAAATAATTATTACACAGAAGATATGAAATGTGGAGGGATCATGAAGAGAAAATGCACACATATCTAACAATAATTTAAAAATCAGCATTTTATTATACCTTAATAAAATTAATTTTAATAACCAGAGTTGTTCAATAGTAAAACAGATTGTCTCAAAGTAGTGAGCTCCCTGTCAGTAAAGTATTCAAAAAAAGACAAGTGAGACTCCTTAGCAGAAAGCTGGAAAAGATGGTTTTGCCTTAAGCATGAGGATGGGCTAGCCAACATCCACATTTTCATCAAACCCTAATGTTCTATAATTCAGTTTTGGTATTTGGGGATTCTCTTTCATTCATTCATTTATTCCATGAATGTTGAATGCCTTTTATATGTCAAGTGCTAGGGATATTTTACTGTGCAAAATAGATATGGTTCCTGTACTGGAGGAATTTACCCATCAGCAAAGAGAATGAGAAGAAACAAATCCAGGTTGTAGCACAAAGGATTTAGATTAGCACTAAAGAAGGGCTGTGAAATTGTTAAACACAGGGGTTTTAAATTTGTATTATTTTCCTGTAAATCTCTTAACATAGGACAGATTCTCATCCATCTAGGATGATTTAAAATATAATGCATGCAATGCTTGTAGATGGAGGAAGGAATTATGTAGTCACTTGAAATCTTTTCTATTCTAGTGAACCAATTATCATCTAAACACATCTGGGAATATGTTGTGTCAATGCTTAGAACATCTCATTCAACTCTTCATGCTACTTCCCAATATCAATTAGTTGGTAGGAAAAAGGTGGGTCTCTTTCCTTCTCTATTTAGAAAGGAAACTGAGGCAAAGCATGATGAAATGACTGCTAAGAACCAAAAGCCATGCTTAGAAAATATTCTCTAACCTTTGATAGTTATTAAATATCTACTATGTGCCGTGTATGCATTTTCCTAGATACCTTAAGTATATTATCTTTTTTATTCCATCCCACAACCCTAGGGGTAGGTGTTGTTATCCCCATTTTGTAAGTGAGAAAAATGAAGCTCAGAAAGTAAATATAACTTGCTAGCAAGCAGCACAATCAGGATTCAAGCCCAGGTCTATCTGATTCTAAATCCTCTGCTCTTAAACCACTGTGATGTAATATGATCATAAACAAAATATATGTCATGATTGGGTTTGTAAATAATTCCTGTATTAGTCAGAGTTCTCTAGAGAAACAGAACTGATAATGTAAATACTATTGGATTTTTTTTATAGGAATTGGCTTACACAACTGTAGTGATGGGCAAGTCCAAATTCTGTAGGGCAGGCTGCAAGCTGGAAACTCCAATGAAGGCTTTCAATGAATTCCCCAGGAAAACCTGGCTGGCTGAAGTAGAGATGGAAATTCTCCTTACTCACTGCTGAAATCATCACTTCTCTTTTAAAGGCCTTCAGCTGTTTGGATGAGCCTTCTCTCATTATTGAAGACAGTCTCCTCAGCTGATTGTGGATGTAATCATCGATAGATGCAATCAACGTACTGATGATTTAAATCCATGAAATATCCCCACAGTAACAATCAGGCCAGTGCTTGCTTGAACAACTAGACACCACAACCAGGCCAAGTTGATACATGAACTTAACCATCACAGTTCCCTAGGTTCTGCAGGCCAAGAAACATCTACAGCATGTTCACTTACTCAGTAAAGACTCATCTTTCCCCAGAATATGGAGGATCTTAGCCATAAAGGTAGGAGAATTTCTGGATCCTGGGCCTCCAGGGCCAAGCAACATATCTCCAACTGAATGAGCATCAATGGCTACTGATGGTTACTACTTCCAATTAAAGTCTTCACTCCAGGTGTGTGCAGCCTCTTCCCAAGGCTGTGAGTTAGTAGACTAAGCCCCTGACCAGGGTGAGGCAGACTTGCTTTCTGATGTTAGGACAAACCTGTGATTTACCAAGACAGACCTTGTTTTTCCATATGCTCATTGAATATTAAAGGATTGTCCTTTTTACCATTCTATAGGAAGCCATACATTTATAATGCTCTTCTAACTTTCCTGAAATACCGATTCTACAGTAAAAGAGAGGGGTGAAAATCCTTCAGAAGTTGGGTGCCAAAGTGTTTTATACCCCTCAAGAAGCCTTCCCTAACCCCAGTTACGCTATGTTATTAGTTAATTGTATCCTGGTTTAAAATACACTTATTAGTATATATTTTCCATGTACTTTACTAAAGTACAGTTCCTGGTGAACCATCCTTTGGAGGCAGGCAGATCTAGATTCAAATTCAGGCTCTACCAATTACTAACTGGATGACCTTGAGAAAGTTGCTGAATTTCTCTGAATCTCAGTTTCCTCACATTAATATTGAGTTAATAATATCCCCTCTCAGAAGGTAATTCTGAGGATTAAAAGATACGATACATATAAAAGCACTTGACATTTAATAGGCATTCAGCCCAGGTTACTTTCCAGGAGAGCAGGGACCATATCTCTGTCATCTTCATGTCCCTCCAAGTGCCTAAACTTAGCATCTTGAACTTGAAGGTATTCAATCAGTGTTTTCTGAATGACGAGAGAGCCCTGAACTTGCAGTCAAAAGCCCTGAATTTAAAATCAGATTCAGATGTATAATCACGGGTCAGACATTTCCCCTTAATGAACTTCAGTTTCCTTTTCTAAAAAATCAAGTAAGCAATACTATGCCAAGCACAGTGGCTCTCAACCCTAATTGTATATTAGATTCACCTCAGCCCCACCCCAGATCATAAGAAAAAAATATCTGGGAATGGGTCCTGGACATTGGTATTTTTCACATTAACACAGGAGTTTCTAATGGCCAGTGAAGGTTGAGAATCACTAGTCCAGCACTTAGCTGGCACATAGCAAGTCCTCAATGCCTATTCTTCCTTCCTGTTATAATGGAAGTGATGATGATAGGAGGAACTTCCTAAAGGAAGTACTCTCTATTCCAAAAACATCCCACATACATCCTATAGCATAAATTCATTTTAAAAAATATTTTTGAAAAAGAAATACTGCTAAGGTGGTTATTTTTATAGATATTTACAATTTAAGGTGGGAGGACTCTAAAAGTTCATACAGTCCAAACCTCTCATTTCGAATCAGATTCAGATGTATAATCACGGGTCAGAGACCCACAGAGAAGAAATTATTTTCCCTGTGTCACATGGTGGCAAGAACCCAAGTCTTCAAGTCTTACACTGGATAACAGCATCTTCCTCAGAAGTTTCTAAGTACCGGAAAGCAATGGAGAAGCAAAATTCAGTCATTTGACACATATTTATTAAATATACACCATGCGCAAGATACTAGGATAAGTGTTGTGGTAGCCAGGATAAACTAGGCAGGGATTCTGCCCTGAGGGAGACAGTACAGACTTCCTGAGAAGAAGGTAGAGGAAGGGAAGTAGTAGGGTTCCTTGCAGTATTGCCTTGGGTCTAGTGGGAGCAGACTGATCACCAGGTCATGAAAAACTAGCCTCATGCTAACCTGGGTACCCAACCTAAAGTAAGTTGTTATTGTTGTTATTATATATTATTCTTAACATAATACCAGCATTATAAGCCAAGAATTGTACAGTACAATTCTTCAGTATTGACCTTAATACTAACTAACTACATGAGAGGGATCTGGAGAATTCATGTTTGAAACTGACATCATGGAGACTTCCAGATGCAGTGGACCAACTTGTACAGACCAATTATCCTTCCAAAAACAGATAGAAATGTTGGATAAAATATCTGAAAGAAAAGCATATGTTTGAAAGTTCAGAGAGCTACCAATGCAGTAAGGACTTGAGGACCAAAATCTTTGCTAAGGAAGAGGCGAACACAACACTCAGCTTCACTTTTCCCCTAGAGACATTTGTTGATTTATAAGTGGTGTCTGTGAGACTGAGAAGCCGAATGCTGGGGAAACAAAAATTGGGGTCAGAGTCCACCAAGGAGGAGGAACTCTGGTAAAAACCCCAGGCTGTCAGTTAGGACCTCTGAAAGGCTACACCTCAGGAGTAAACATGAGTTAGAAATAAACCAGCCCTCAAAAAGAGTAAATCTCAGCTTCCAATGAACTCAATAATAGATTAGATTGAGACAATTTGCTCCTAGCATAGCCTAACTGCCTGCTGCAAGCAAAAGTAAACATTCTCTGAAGTAAAATAACATCATCCAGAGCCTCAACATATCTCTGCAATATTTTATGCTCAATGCCTCACAATCAAACAAAAGTCACCAGGCACATCAGAAGACAAGACCAAATGTCCAAAAAACAGGAGGGGAAAAAAAAACAGAAGAAAGAAACATATTCACAAGAGATTCCTATCTTGGCATTATCAAACTAAAATAACTATGGAAATGTTTTAAAAAATAGATAAGATGACAACTTTCAACAAAGAACTGGAATCTATTTTTAAAGAATCAAATGAAAATTCCAGAACTGAAAAAAATGCAATAACTGGAATTAAGAAGCCAACAGATAGTTCTGACAACAGCATAGACATAGTTGAAGAGCATATAAGTTAACTGGAAAATAGAGAAAAATAGAAAAAAAAAAAGAGCCTAAGAGACATATAGAACATGGTGAAAAGTTGAACAGACATGTAATTAAAGTCCCAAAGGAAATGAGAGAGAAAATGGAGAAGCAATATTTGAAAAGATCATAGTCTAGAATTCCATAACCAGTCAAAAATATCTGTCATCAAAAATGAAGTTGAAATTAGTCTGTTTTCAAACAAAATCTAAGAAAAGTAGACCAGCACTGCGAGAAATACTAAAGGGAATACTATAACAGAAAGAAAAATCATCCTAGATCATAGACTGGAGATGCAAGAAGGAAAGAAGCAACAGAAATTAGGTTAATATGTGGCTGAATCTAAAGACTTATCTAGGGGAACAGATGTGGCTCAAGCAGTTGAGTTCCTGCTTCCCACATGGGAGGTCCGGGGTTCAGTCCCTGGTACCTCCTAAAAACAAAAACAAACTACAAGTTAAATGAAAAAACCAACTCAGGGGGCCAATGTGGCTCAGTGGTTGAGCACCGGTTTCCCACATACAAGGTCCCAGGTTCAATCCCTGGCCCCGGTACCGCCACAAAAAAGACTTATCTAAAGGAGTACAAATTGACATCATCATGTAAAGAATTCCCAGTTCCCAAAGCTGCTTGGCTAGTGGTCTAGTGAAGCAAAGACCACTTTAGTCACCGAGGTGATAGCTAGAAGCACTCCAACTAGCCCCAACCATCATCTTTGTGCTGGCTTCTCTTCTCAAGCCACAGACTGATTTACTCTTTTTTATTATTATTATTTAAATACAAGATAAGTATGTTCATAGCAGTTGAAAATAGTTCAATACACAGTGAATCTTAAGTTAAACCATGGACTTAGTTAATAGTACAATTATGAAAATGTGTTTTCATCAATTATAACAAAGGTGCCACACCAATGCATGTTGTTAATAATAGGGTGGCATATGGGAATCCTGTATTTTATGCATAATTGTTTTATAAACCCACAGTTTCTCCAATAATATATATTTCAAAAAGAAAGTCAAAAGAAACATCTTCTTATCCAATCAGTGAAAACTTGTGATTTACTCTTCTTTTTCCAACATTTTTTAAAATTAATTTATTTATTTTTTAAAAGATAATTAGATTACTGATTTACTCTTTAACCATTAATACTAAGTGTCTTTATTATTTAAGTCTTCTTTGACCAGGATTCATTGATCTGCCATTATGACTCTGTTCTAATACATCTGAAGGCAATTGCTCCAGTAAACTACATGCAGAGAGCTGTACAATTTTTTTAGGGAGGGCCTACTCTACTAGGACCCAAGTGCTAACCACAAGGGGGTTGCAAATAACTATAATCCTCAGAAGTGTTTTTTCTTGGAGAGGTGAGGGGGTTGAGGTGGAGAATGTGAATCCTAAAACTCCCCAAACCCAGGACCAGGCAGCAGCAGTGAAACCCAGGCTCCTGGGGAGGAGAAAGTCTGGTCAATCCCGGGCCTGGGGCCTAGTTGTCCCCACTGCCCCCCTGCCGAGCCCTGATGAATGCCATGCCATGCGTGCGGAAGTGGGTCTTGAGGTTG
>JAQZBX010076804.1:0-14378 GCA_029593785.1 Cabassous unicinctus | reverse complement strand
TTGGGGGGAAGGTAATGCATTCAAATGCTGAGTTTGGCTTAGAGAGAGGCCACATTTGAGCAACAAGGAGGCTCTCAGCTGGTAACCCTTAGGCACCCCATAACAGTAGGCTAAGTTTCAATTAGAAGAGCAAATACTCATAAGGCTAGTCCTCAATAACAAGAACCCATCAGTGGGCCATCCTCTTTTGCCAGACACTGCCTCTGCACTCAGGGGACTGTTGCTGGAGCTGTGGACTAGAGTGGACTTGGTGGTGTTCTGTTATAGACATACTGTGATACAAGCAATGGAAGAAATTGTAACAGTGAGGTGGAGCCGGTGGCCACTGGACATTTTTGGGGCAGGGAGAGGAGGGGCAGTTGAAATACAGGGGCTTTTTTGGGATTTTGGGGGTTGTCCTGAGTGATGTAGTGGTGACAGATGTAGGCCATTTTCCATCAGAATATACCATGCAGAACTGGGTGGGAGAGAGTGTGGTCTGTGATGTAAACTGTGGTCTATGCTTGGTGGCAAGGCCCCAGGATGTGTATATCCATTGCAGCTGTTGTACCACATGAATAAGGTATGGTGGTGTGGGATGTTTTTGGAGGTGTGTGTGGTGGGGAACATGGGAATACCTGTAATTTCTGAGTAATATTTAGGTAATCTAAGAATCTTTAAAATTTATATATATATAAATATATAACAAATAACATTTATGTAAACAAATGCACATATATGCATATGTATTTATATATCATTTTACAAATATTGGTATGTATTTTGAAAAATTTGATTTTTACCCACAACAAAAAAATAAAAAATAAAAAATAAAATAATAAAATGTATAATGCCATATTAAGATGTGAAGGATTAGTGTGCATCCAGGGCTGCTCTAATATATACTCCCCATATATCATATTCCTATATTCCTATTGTGAAATTGAATCTTGGTGTATGGTTTCTTTATTAAAAATTTGTGAAGAAAAAAATATATTAATAGGGAAAGTTGGGGGAAAATACACCAAATGTGAGATAAGGACTATAGTTAGTAGTAAGAGTTTGATGATATTCTTTCATCATTTGTAAAAAAATGCCTCACAACAATGCAAAATGTTGGTAGTGAGTTGATGTATGGGACCCCTGTAGGATGTTATGCATGCTTATTTTGTAAGTTCACAACCTTTGCTATACACTTATTGCTTATGTATATTCATATATAAATGATGTTAAAATAATAATAATAACAATAATAAGGTGGGTAGGGGAAAAATACACAAAATATAATATACTTTGGTAGTAATATTTTGGGGATGCTCTTTAATCATTTGTTAAAAATGTTTACAGCAATACAAGGTATTGGTGATAGGGTGAAGTATGATGTCCCTGAAAGATGTTATTCATGTCTGGTTTGTAAATTCACAGCTATTACTATACACTTATTGTTTATGTATGTTTATGTATGTGTGATATACTTCAATAAATTTTAAAAAATGGAAAAAAATTAATGAAAATAAAAGCATCAGGAATCAAAGAATAATACATACATACATACATACATACATACATACAATGAAAGATTAAAGATTTTACACTGAAAACATTTTGACTACAGGTGAGATGGTTCTGTGATCATATGAATATGTTCTGAATGAGCCTTTCAGAACTCCTTGTACATCTGTCTGAGCACAACTTTCATGCCTACCCATTTTTGTTTTCTGCGACAGGCTTCATTTTCCCCCATTGTTGCTTCTCTTCACACTAGAACTGCTTATGTCTCGAAAGTACCTGAAGAAAAAAAAGATCTTTTTTTTAAAGCATTAAATATGGCATATGGAATTCTTCCTCAGCTCTTGGCCTACCATTTTATCTACAAACCAGATTTCTTCATAAAATCAAAAGCAGGTAAAAATGTTGAATAAAATCCTTACTTTATGTTCTTTCTCTCTAGATGACTGACTTTTGTTATCCTGGTACTGACACTCTTTCCCATTGCACTGTCTTCCTGTATCTATATAATTAAATTAAGAATACATGAATTGCTCTGCATTCTATGTGTGAATTATAATATGGCACTGTGTACATACATTTCTTTTCCTTTTCTTAAAGGAAAATTTAAGTTGCTGAGAACAAGTTTGCTTAAAGAAATATATTCTAAATTATTTGTGAATAAACCAAAACATCTATCTCAATATTGTACATATTAAATAATCATAAGTGCAAACATTTACAATTTAGTCCCTACAATAGTGAGCATGGGAATGAAGCCATTCAAAATTGAATATGGCCTAGGCATATTAAAAAAATTCAAAATAGCAAATGAAGACTGGAGAAATAATTTTTGCATATGTAAGATGTATATTCTTTAATATCTGCCTAATAAAAAAGGCAGATCCTGAGAATATTTTTAAGGGTTTTTTAAAAAATGTTTTCCCAAGGAAAGTTTATTATTTATGGCTGCTTTAAAAATTGTTTTTACTAAAATTTTTTGTGAATCTAAACAGCTAAAGAAGAACTGGTAACTTTTTCATCACCCTTAATAAACACTTGATTTATTGGTGACTGGAAACATTTCTATTGTATTTCTGTGTATATTTTTAATAAAATTGTTTTGCTGTTCCTGAAGACAAATCTTTTAAAATATAAAACATAACTCTTTTTTCATTACAGGTTTTGTAGTCCCTAGAATTTTTATTCTAAAATTCTTTCAGTTTTATTTCCAGTTCAAAATGTCATCTACATTCTCTTTATGTTTTATTGTGAGCAATGAATGGACCTTTTGATGAATTTTAAATAATATGCAAAATTGAGAAGTGCTTTTTACGGAAAAAAAGAGAACTGAATTGGCATCCCTACTATCTTTTTATGAACTTTTGATATTTGGAGTTGTATGTGAGTATACTAGAAAAAATCCAATATTTGCTAAGCAAGGGGAAAAAACTAAAAATATGGCCACCTTCTCAGTGTACTTCTTAGTGGTAATTGGACTGGTGCTTTCATACTATTGACTGCTTCATCATCACCATTACCAGCACCATGATTAATGGCCCTAGACTTTGAGGGCTTCTCACATTTCTCCTCATGTTATTTATTAACTCTTTACAAAGATAAGAAAACCAAAAGAAAATGGGGTACAATCAATGCCTGGATAACATTGTGGGTAAATTTAGAGTCCATTGAGCTGGTAAAAGCTATTATCTTATATGTGCAAGGAAATCACACAACCATTTTCCTCCAGTGCTTTCTAATAACTTAAAACCAAGAGAGTCTTTATTAAAAAAGAAAAAGAAAACTCACACCTGCACTTGATTCTAGTCAACTTGTTAAGAATTTTTGTCTTAATATATGAATTACATTAATTCCTTACATTATTAAAACTATGAAGGCAAATACACTAACTTATTTGCTCACAATCTCAAATCTTACTTTGAGAACATATTCCAATAAATTTATTCTGTAAAAACAATACAATTTTTGTTTTTTAATTTTTACAGTAAAATTTCAGCTACAAACCATGCATACATGTAAGATGTTCCAAGAACAAGCATAACAGGACTGATAAAATGCAAACTGACTAAAAGAGTTCTCACAATAGAAGCTGGCATAAAAATAAATAAAATCTCTATTATCCCAATAGCAACAATATTGTACACATAATAGCTTGTGGAATGAATATTAACTATTCTAACTCTAGTTCCAAAAATAAACAGTATATTTTAAGTCTATGTTTAAAAGTCAATTCTTTTTCTGGTTTCCCATAGGTCTGCTACTGATTCCAGCTTTTAAATGTAAAATATCCACCTTGAGTGATTAGCTCAAATTGTATTGGCATTGGGAAAAAATATACATTGTTTTTATTTTAGAGTAACATAAAAAGGCTCACTAACTTCACATATAGAAACAGAGTTTGTTCATATCAACATGAGTTTTGAGAAGTATAAACTCTCAACTTGCTATTTCTAATACATAATTTATATTTTACAATAAGGTTAATCTTTACACATGGACTCAAAACTGAAGGACAATTTTAACTTCATCTTCAATATACCAACATTATGTATCTAGGAATTAATTTCTTGGTGTGGCCACGGAGAAGAAATCCTGTCCTTAAATATAATGTTGAGTGATCATTTTTAAAATGTTAATTTATATATAACTGAGTGTTTGGAGATGGTGGGAAGAAGGCAGAAGAATGATGAGCATATCTGCCTTGATAAAAGTATCTTAGACATGTGTAAATTTGTGCAAAATTCTTCATAATTCTTAGTGGTTGAAGGCAACTTCATCCAACTAAATAACATGAAATTAAATCAAAAACCTTAAAAAGGCTAAAATGCCTTATTTTTGCAAACAAAAGAGAGGAATGTTAATAATGTACTTACAAACTGGTGTTCTGTCCATGACAATTATTATGTGTTGCTTCATATCAAATCCAAGAGTATTAAA
Source organism: Cabassous unicinctus (assembly GCA_029593785.1). Classification (NCBI taxonomy): domain Eukaryota; kingdom Metazoa; phylum Chordata; class Mammalia; order Cingulata; family Chlamyphoridae; genus Cabassous; species Cabassous unicinctus. Next base: position 9,953 of record JAQZBX010076804.1, on the reverse strand, counting down.
CAACCAAATGTATAACCTTCATGTGGTTTCTCTTAATATGCAGATTCCCTATGGTAGTTAGGCTCCTTCAATAATTTTCTACATATCTGAAGTTGTGTTTCTTGTGTCACTGCCAGCATTGCCACCTCAGAGTTGCTTTTGTTTTCTTCTTCCTTGAAATCCTTATCATCTTCATCTCCTGGAATTTTCGAGAACTGTTTTAAAGGATTTCTTGGAAGTTATGATTATTTCCATTTTGAATCTGCTTTTCCATTCTTTCTTTTGCCTCTTCCATCTTCTTCAACTCTATCACCTTCTTCCTCACTGCTTGCATCTGCAGTATTTCCACCCTCTCCCTCAGTATCTGAAGAGCTCTGTTGTTGAATTGCCTGGTATCCAGTAAACTTCACTCCTTTTCTATTTTTCACAATCCTTCATTAAATCCTTTCCATTTGTTTTACTTTCCAAATGTCTTTGTATTCCTTATATGAGAAAATGTTTGGATCTAGAAATGAAGTTTCATCAGTACCAAAAAAGAAGATTTGATACTTATTTGTTGGAGGCTTCACAGCTCCTTCTGGGAATTCATAAATTCAGTCAGCCAGTGCTAGAAGCCCTTCATCTTAGGGAAAACCAGGTCACCAGCCTTGTAATCTCCAGGCAATGGATGCCCCATCCCTGCCACATCCCCTTCCTGGTCATCCTTGGTCACTGCAGGAAATACCAGGAGGCTACCCCCACATGGGTGGATGTACTGCACTGTGCTCCCTGCTGGCTTCAGGCTGGACTTGAGAGCTGTTGCTCCTACAAGGGGAAGCAGTGAGGAGGTGGGCAGGGGGTGCAGTGGGCCAGCAAATCTTTGACAAATAGTTCTAATGTATGGGTTCCCTTGGGTACAATTTCTGACAATTTTTTTCTTGTGAATGGTCCATACTTCCTTGTTTCTGTTAATTTTATACTAATTTTTTGAGAACTGTACATTCACAGTATTATGTTATTACTCTTGAACTCAAATTCTTCCCATCCTCTGGAAATGCTAAGTTTTATTGTTGAAGACAAGGGGCAATAATTTATTTTGTGTCTTTTCCAAATTAATTTTTGCTCAAAAAAGAGAATGGAAGGAGAAAAATAGAAAAATATGCTTCCATTTTAAGATTCATCAGGCTTTTTTTCCCAGTGGGGGCTTGGAAAAATATATTTATTCAAAGCTGGCCCCAACCAGTGGTCTGAAAATGGTGATCAAAAGCAGGGAAATGTAACCAGGTCACATGTCCATAGTTTGCTGGACTAGATCTTTATCTCCTTCCCTGGCATGAGCAAGCTGCACTCAGATCCTGGAATGCTGTTCCCAATGCTGCCAGCCATATAGCAGGAGCATGGGGAGAGATTACCACTGCACAGAGTAAAATTCACTGATATTTAGAGAAGTCTACCATCTTCTTCTTCTAGCACTTCCCTGGATGCTGCACAGTGTTCAACAAGTCAACAGAGTTTCAAAGTAGATGACTCAGATTGTTTCTGCTAGTTCAATAGTTGTTTCAGTGGATGGGCTAATCCATAAAACTTCCACCTCTGCCATCTTCTATCAATCTTCTATCAATTTTTGACTGTGGGTTATGGAAGTCTCCACATATTATTTTGAACTATACATTTCTGCCTTAATAGCAGTAGATTTAATGGCAATAGAATCTCATGGTTCAAGCCATGGTTTTAAAGCAAAAACTGACATGATTACTGGCAGTGCCACTTCCCAACTGTGAGGATTAGGTTAAACATATGATTTCTTTTCACCTCAATTTCTTCATCTAGAAAATATAGACAAGTTTAATGACATACATGCAGTCCTGGTACATCGCAGGACATATTAAGCAGCTGAGCAAGGTGGTTGTGGTAGGATTCTAGATAGGAACGTTCACACCTTCACTCTGCTTGAATGGAAGACTCCATCTGTCTTCACTACTGTCCATCCAGGGTCCAGGAGACTGTACAACACATGGTATGGAAACCACAAGGAGCTGTTTAATAAAAATAGATCTTCAGGCCTTGTTTAAGGTAGCTCAGAAAATGTAGATCAATTTGGAAATGAACACAATAGGGATCTCAATGACTCCCATCTCAATTTGTGCCCCTTCACAACTGCCAGCTGTGCTTCCCATTCAAGAGATACCCCCACACAGGACATTGGGGACCTGAGGTCCCCAGCTCCATCCCCAACCCCTAAGGAGTTCACTCCAGCAACAACTATATGCCATCCCTCAAGTCTATGCATATCCAACAGCCCACCAGCAACTTCCTGGATGGAATGGGCCCATCACAGGAACGGGTTTTGCCAGACAGATTTCATCTGCCACAGGGGTGCAAGCTCCTTCACTGTCAACCCCATGCAGGAAGGGAGTGCTGGTGGGATTCCTATAAGTTGTTGTGAGACACTGCAGCCCTGTCCTCGGGGAGGGCTGAGCTCCATGTTCACAGTGCACCAGAATTCAGGCTAGGTGGAAGGATAGTGCTGGTCTGCATGCACAAAGAAGGTTTGAATACTGGGTTTGCTCTAAGCTCATATGTGTCATGAATAGGCAAATGTAGCAATTTAATAAAAATCCTTAAAAATGTACATGACCTGTGACCAAGCAAATTTCCTCTAAGAATGGGTCCTATGGCCACCACAATGACTCACAGTCCTTTATCTGCAAAGATGTTCATCTTCAGGGAACACGCCAATATTCAAGAAGAAATAAATTGAGGGACAGGTATAAAATGGAAAACAATGCCTTCATTAAAAACAATGGGAATAGAGGCTGTATTAGTCAGCCAAAGGGGTGCTGATGTAAAGTACCAGAAATCTGTTGACTTTTATAAAAGATATTTATTTGGGGTAGAAGCTTACATTTACAAGGCCCTAAAGCTCAAGGTTACCTTTCTCATCCAAAGTAATTTGCTGTGTGTTGAAACATGGTAGCAGGCTGTATCTGCAAGATTTCAGCCTTGCTCTTTCCTTGTAAAGGCTCCATGGGGCCAGTTTCTTTGGATCTCAGCTGTAGGCTGGCATAGGGCTTGGGTGCTCTGTTTTCTCAGTTGCAAACTATCAGGTGAATGGCTTATCATTTTTCCCAGGGCCACAGGATCAGTTTTCTCCTCTTCTGTGCCTATGGAGTTCTCTCTCTTTCTCTGTGTATCATTTTATCTGTATTCTTCTTGAGGAAGTGTCCATTTATATAGCCCACTAAGGGGGCAGGGACTCAAACTGCATGTCCTCATGACTTGGTCTAATCAAAGCCATAATCTTGATGTCAAGTAAATGTAATGTCTTTAATTTAAATCAATTAAAGAGTATAATGCCCAGAGGAACAGACCAGTTTACAAACATAATATCTCTTTTTGGAATTCATAGATAATACCAAACTGCCACACCCCAACCTCTGAATTCTTAAAAAGAAATTACAATATTAAAAAAACAACCCTAAATCAGTAACAATGTTATGTACAAAAACACATCATAGTCAATTTAAAGGAGCAAAGTTTGTCTTGGGGCAAATTCCTTTCTGGCTGTAGACCTGTAAAACTTACAAAACAATTTATCTGCTTCCAATACACAAAAGGACAGACAAAGGATAAACTTTGCTTTACCATAAGAAGAATTTTGGAAGGCAACATGAGTCACTTGTTGATTCTACCCTTATCAAGCATCTGGGTGGTGCCTGAGCTCCAGACCTCACCCTCCAAGAACATTGGGGTGATGGTCACACTTTACTCATTCACTGGGTTAGTCTCTCCCTCTTAGTACAGTGAGGTGGGGGCAACATTCTCCCTAAACTCTGGCATACAGGTCCAACTCTCTCAGAGCAAAAAGTTAGCATCCTGGCCTTCACTAATCCCTGGGGGACATAAATAATCTCAAACTTCCACAGAGGCTTTGCCCCTTCCTAACCTGGGTCTGAGGTGAGGAAGTCTGCTTCAGAGTTGCACAAGTGCTGTTTGAGGGACTCCTAACATGTGGCCCCTCAACCCACCTGAGCACTGCTGGTCTGGGGAGAGTCTGACTGCAGGCAAAATCACAGTTATAGTAACTCTCAATCCCTGAGCTCCACCACCCATGCCCCTTCCTCATGCTCACCCTGAGGTACCTATTCCATTTGGCCACTTTTGGTGCAGATGTGGTCACTAGAAATCCCTGCTGTGCATTTAAGTCCCATTGCACCCAATCTGACCCTCAAGCTATGTAAGTCTGTGTGGTGCTTTGGAGCTGTGTACATATGAAAAACATGTTCTTAAACTCAGCCCATTCTTGTTGATGGGAACCAATTGTAAGTAGGACCATTTGATGAGATTACTTCAGATAAGATTTGTCCCAGTTCAAACAGGATGGGTCTTAATCATATTACTGAAGACCTTTATAAGCAGAATGAAATACAGACAGAAAGAAAATCAGGGGAAGCAAGAAGGTGAAGATAAAGGTAAGACAGAAGAGAAAAGAGAGGTCATGGGAGGCCACCATGTGCATTGTCATGTAACAGAGGAACTCAGGACCAAGGATCACTGGCAGACAGCCCCAGCCTGCCAGTCTTTAGGAAGAAATCATCACTTTGACAATATATTGATTTGGACATTTTTCCTAGCCTCAAAACAATAAGCTAATAAATTCCCATCATTTAAGACAACCCATTGCATAGTATTTGCTTGAGCAGCAAGGGAAATTAAAACACTTTGACTAGAAGTGGATAAACAAGCGGTGGAATATTTATATGAGGGAATATTATTCAGCTGTAAGAAGAAATCAATCAGGAAACACATGACAATATGGAGGAACCTTGAGGTTATTATGTTGAGTGAAATAAGCCAGGCACCAAGGTTGGATATGGTATGGTCTCACTGATATGAATTAATATGGGTAAACTTTTGGAGTTGGACTGTGAAGTGTAGGTTGGTGGGAGATAGAGTGTGGATGAGAAGGGGGAGAAGATGCTGGATGTATGTAGAATGTTTAATAAAGTCAAATGTAAATATGTGGTAATGTTTTGACTTGGTAACACATTATAATGAATGTAACAATCACTGTCGATTATGGATGTGATTGGGGCTGAAATAAGTAGTCTAGGAAGATTAATGTTATTTGAAGAACAGCTGGAAGATAATATTGGGAATGTATAACAATGATTTTGGAAGTAGATTAGGATTGTGGTTAATAATATAAATACAGGAATGTTTTACCACAGGGAGTTAAGAATGTGGTGATACATGGGAAAATATAATGTAATTTATGGACTATAGCTAACATTTTATAAAATTTTGGTAGCAAAAGCAAAGTTAGTACAAATAAGCATTTTTTTCTGTTCATTTTTTCATTTATATGAGACCTTGACTATGTCAGTTAACTAATCTGTGTTCATCTGTGTACCTTTCTGAACACTAGAGGAATAACTGAGTTAGCAGTAAGAGTTAGATGACATAAAATTGCCTTAAAAATGGTTCCATAAGTTTTTGTGCTGTATTTCCATAACTTTCTATACAGGACCACAGTGAGGGCATCAGAAATACTCCTCACAGGCCTCTGGACCCACCCCTTGCCCTGCATCTCACTGCTGGCTAATGAGCCAGAAGCACCCAACATTTAATAGACCAGAAGCCTGGTAAGGTGGCCTGCTCAGCCTCCCCAAAGATCCCTCCACTTTCCTTTTAAGGATGCCATGGGGAAAGCAATAAATTGGCCTCCCAGTGCTAAAATATTTGCCCGACAAAGTTGACTAGAATTGTTTAAAAATGTAAATTTGATTGGTTCCAAGAGGTTTGTGAACTTTTGTCCAATAGCTGAAAAGTACAAACTTTTTCTCAGAAACATTGCTCAAAATGAATGTCCTTCCTTGTGCCAGGGGCAGGTCATCAAAGAGGAAAGAGAAGAGACTTCGAGGTGTTGCTGCATAAGCAGCTAAGATGTGTTAAGAAACAGCCCAGAGGAAGCAGAAGTGATCTGGCAATTGTAGGCCATGTCCTGTGACTCAGCTTCTTCCATTTGAAAACCATCCCTATCACTGCCAAGACTGCTTAACACATCAGACAGACAAGGCATGAAAACCACTTGTGAGGGAGACTGCATCATGCTCAGGACCCTCCTTGTCTGAGGAAGAAACAGCTGACTCAGGGGAACCAGAGGGCAAGCAGCCAGCAGGTGAGTTGTCTTTCCATCCCCACTAGACAATTGTCATGTCCTGAGCTCTCAGCAGCTCTCTCTACAAGTTGCTACCAGGCAACTCAGGAAGCAGCCCTCAACAAGAAGACCACATGATTGTTCAGTGAGGACATGGCCCACATGCTTCCATCTTTCACTGCTGTATGGTTGCCCTGTCAGTCACTCTTACTTCCACTGCCCACATACCCTGATCTCCCACCAGCACATGCAACTTTCATGTTCACAGCTGAACACCTTTGCCCAAAATGCAGGACCCTCATCAAATAGTCCAGACAAAAATACAATATTGAGATGGAAGAAACATAAGTGGTGAGACTGAAAGACAAATCAGAGTTGAATTTGCAGATTTCAGCCTTTTATTCTTAACATTAAAGTTTTGCTACAGCAAAGGAAGCCAGAACTGAAGCAACTTTGGGGTTCTAGAAGGGAAAATGATTTTCATGGACTTAGAAACAGCTTGAGTCCTATTGATTGGACAAAGGTTGTCTGTCCTATATTAGCATGTTTAGGGCTGGTGGGCTTTGTTTGGTTGGTGAAAGGTAATGAATTATGGGCTTCATTTGCTATCTGGGTCATCTGCATGATGGGAATTCAAATTTCAAAAGATAAAGCGGAAACTCAACAGGACATGTTGTCAATAGAATTTTATCAAAACTTAGAGACAACTGCTGTTTTTATATTTAATAATCTTAGGATTATAATTTTTAAAGCATCATTGTTTCTTAGCTACACTTTATATCCATAAAATCATACTATGTATTGATTTTCATTAAAATGAATCAAGAGGGGAGTGGAGAGGAAGAATAGAAAAAGGATTATACATATATATAAATAATTTATTGGAAGTGTAATGTGTACAAATAGATCTACTATACTATGAATCTGATTTTGTGTGTTTGAGAATTTCCAGAAAAAATTGTTTACACTGAACTCTTATCTCCAGCCTGGATCTGCTTATCCTGGTTACTTGTACCAACCTCCAGCAGTGCCCCATGTCTGGATGGGAGGTTTCTCCTCACTTTCCCCTACCCCAGTCTGGATGCAACACCTCCCAGGCCCCACAAATGTCAACATTCTAATCCCCAGAACCTGTGACTATGTTACCTTACATTGTAAAGTGACCTTGCAGGTATGATTTAGTTAAAACTCTTCAGGTGGGGAAATTAGCTGGGTTATTCAGGTGGGCCGGTGTAATCACAAGGATCCATATAAGATAGATGTAATGGGATCAAAGTCAGGAGGAAGGCAATGTGGGGACAGAAGCAGAGGTTTGTGTCTTGCACTTTGAAGATGGAAGAAGGTCACAGGCCAAGGAATAGGGAAACCTTGATTAGCTGGAGAAGCAAAGAAATGGATTATTCCCTCAGAAATTCAAGAGGGAACCAGTTCTGCTGATACCTTGACTTTAGCCCCCTAAGACTTATTGTATACTTCTGACTCCAGTAATGTAAGAGAATAAATTTTTGTTTTTAAGCGACATATATTGTGGTAATTTGTTACAGCAGCCCTAGGAAACTAAAAGAGTAATTTCTTTTGACATTAAAGAGTATACATATCCAAATGGGTACTGGTGATGGCGTTGTGAATATAAGCATTACAACTAAATTGTACCTTTGAAAGTGGTTAAGAGAAGAAAGTTTGAATTGCATATATGCTACCATAATAAAAAGTTACCCAAGACTCATATAAGCCCATCAAAAAACAGCAGAAGCCTTCTTGCAGGAGAAGCATAAGAACAACCTCCAATTCAAACATGGGCTGAACAACAAGCCTCCCTCACTGTGGCAGTTTGATATTATTTATAATTCCAAAAAGAGATATTGCTTATGTTTGTAAACTAGTCTTTTCCTCTGGGCATGGTACCCTTTGATTGACTTGGATTCAAATGTTTTGTGTTTCCTTGATTAAATCAAGATTAGGGTTTTGATTTGACCATGTCTGTTGGGCAACTCAGGGTTGAGTGCCTACTCCCTTGGTGGGGGTACTCACAGGAAAAGATAAACAGAGGAATAGACAAGGTAGATGAGAAAGATTTAATCCTGGAGCCCTGGGGACAGATGAGCTATTCACCTGGTAGTTTACAGCTGACCTTTTAAAGTGACTAGAGCAGATAAGCCTGAAAAAAAAATGATCCCTATGTCAGCCTACACCTGAGATTGGAAGAAGATGAGACCACAGAGTCTTAAGAAGAAGGAAGGCTGGATACTCACAGAGTTTGGCAACAGACTTTGGTGAGAAAAGTAATCATGGATTTGTCTTTTTAAGGGCTTGTAACTGTAAGGTTTTACCCCCAAATACCCTTTTTAAAAGCAACAGATTTCTGGTACTTTGCATCATCACTCCTTTGGCTGACCAATACAGAATTAGGTACCAAGAGCCTGGGGTGGTGCGCTTGCAACGACTAAAATGATAGAATGGTTTTATAATGGTGTAAGGGGTATTTTTTGGAGGAATTGTGAGATGCTTCACAGAAAAGGCCTAGGTTGCATTAAAGACACTGTTAGTGGGAAAATGGATGCTAAAGAGTTTATGATGAGGCCTTAGAAGTAAATGAGGAAAGCAGATGTGTCTTAAGTGATTGAGCTCTCACCTACCATATGGGAGGTCCCAGTTTGGTTCCTAGTGCCTCCTACAGAACACAAGCAAAACAGCAAGCTGATGTGACAGGCAGGCATGGTAAGCTGACACAACAAGATGACAAAACAAGAGACACAAAGGGGAAAACATAATGAGAAACACAACAAAGCAGGGAACAGAGGTGGCTCAAATGATTATGTGCCTTTCTCACACATGGAAGGTCCTGGGCTTGGTTTCCAGTGCCTCCTAAAAAGAAGACCAGAGCACAAAACAGACACAGCATATACAAATGATGAGGTGGTAAGGAGAAATAAATAAAAATAAATAAAATTTAGAAAAAGAAATAAATGATGAAACTATTATTGGAAACTAGAGGAAAGTTTTAAAGTTGCAGAGAACATAGAAAAATTGACTCCTGATATCATATGGAGGGCAGAATTTAAAAATCATGAGCTTGGACATTTAGCAAAGGAGATTTCCAAAATAAAGGTGGAAAATGTTACCTGGCTTCTCCTTGCAGCTTATGGCAAACTTTTAGAGGAAAGAGACAAGCTGATAACTGAATTGTTGGACACAAAGAAACCAGAAACTCATTCTGGAAATTTCACATCTCTGGAATCAAGCACACAGGGGTTAGTGCTCCCTTTGAGGAATTAACTAAACTTGGAACTTGTAAATCAGGATTGAAAATGCAGTTATCCAGGAAAGACTTGTGGAAAATGTTAGTGTCTGATGGCTTGGATCCCTGATTCCTGCATGCTAAACCAGCAAGCTTTTTGTGAGAGCTGTATGAACAAAACCCATGAGCCTGGACTGAAAGGGACATGAAGGAGAGAGTTGGAAGGGAAATCAGCTTTAAGAGGAAAACTATGGAAGCTGAGGTATGGAATTAAGATATTTCCTTGGGCCAAGAAAAGGACCCCACCCTTGTGTGCAGAGAGGGTGAGTTTGCTCTGGTATTTGGAGAGGGTGGATTTTCCAGCCTGGTATTCAGGGAGAGTTTTGCCACCCCAGGCTACAGAGAGCATGGAGCACATTCCCCAAGGGCTGAGGAGAGTGAGTCAACATCCTGTTGCTCTGAGAGCAATGGGCCTGTTCCCCATAGATTACAGAAAGCCAGGTCACCAACTGAATGTTCTGAGATCGTTGGGCCTTTACACCAGAGATTAGGGAGAATGTTCCTGCCAATTTACTCTACTAAGGGGGCTGAGACTAC
>JAQZBX010076803.1:0-14382 GCA_029593785.1 Cabassous unicinctus | reverse complement strand
AAGAAACAGCCTTTTTGTACTGGTAGGAAAGAAGTGGGAATAAATGACATCTAAACAACAATTTACTCCAATAAGATAAGCAAATAATTTGATGTGAGAGAAGCCTAACCTCACCCCTGCTATTCTAATCAAAATGTGTTTAGCTTTCTAAAATGGTTGCTTTCATCACAATATACTAACACTCAGAGTGCCCAAAATAAAGAGATTTTAAGGAATCCCTGGGGACTATAAGATCTACCCATATTTTAGTTTTTCTCTTCAAATTGTGGGAAAACCATGTTTTTCAGGAATGTGTCCTAAGAATACATGTTGGAAAATGCATGATATTTTTACATATGGCTCTATAAAGACAAAGCTTCATCCCCCAAATTTCTCTGCAACAATATCTCAGACAATATTCTTTGCTCAAGAGTGTGATGCTATTGCTTTTCATTTATTTCAGAATTCAACTTGTTAATCTTGTACTTTATTTCTTTTGAATAAAAGTAAGACACAGATATGTCTCTAGATTCCTTGGCACAAACTCAAACAAATGTAGATAATATTAAGGTTTTTCTTGTGTTTGTTCCTGAATAGCTTTCCATCAGTGTTGTTCTTGAGTAGCTTTCTCATCCTGATGACCTTGAGAAGGCTTCAAACTATTAAATTCATACTGGAAAAGGAGGCTGGAGCAAGGCTTCTCATTACTACTGTTTAGTAGTTGGATGATTTTCAAAAGATATTTTTTACTTCTAATTAGCATAGCACAAATCTACTGACACTCCTCCCCTGGCATGGAAGAAACACAACTGACTCTTGAAGAGACTGAGGCATAAAATGAGGGTAACAGGGCTCAGTGTCTTCAGCACCTGTGGATTCTCTGTCTAGATTATTTATGGTCAAATGTCTAAATTTTGGATGGCCAATTCCCTTTACTAGGCCAATCAGAAAAATACAGGGAAACTACTTTTATTTTTTTAACACATTTTTTATTTTTTAAAAATATTTTAGAATACATAAATGTTACATAAAAAATGTAGGGGTTTCCCATATGCCCCACTCCCTCCCCTTCCCACACTTTCCCACATTAACAACATCCCTCATTAATGTGGTACATTTGTGAAAATTGATGAACACATATTGGAGCATTGCCACTAAGTGTAGCTTATAGTTTACAGTTTGTCCTGCACAATTTTGTAAGTTATAACAAAATATATAATGGCCCATATCATATCCATCATTGCAATGTCATTCAGAACAATTCCAATGTCAAGAAAATACCCCCATATTGCATCTGTTTTTTCCCTCTCCCTCCCCTCTGAAACTCTGGGGGCCACTGCCTCCACATCAGTGGTGAAAGTTCTTCCATTGCTTGAATAACAATAAGTCTATAGTAGAATAACCCTAAGTCTACTCTAGTCTATCATTCATTCCCCAATCCTGAGGATTCTGTGATGGTGATGCCCACTCTGCTTCTAATTGAGAGGGGCTGATGGATGAAACTATCTTGCTTGCAATTGCAGACTCTCTCTGTTCCTTGAAATGGAATTTTCCATCATCATCGTGGCAGGAGAAGTTGTTTTAAAATATATCTTTCTCCTAAATTCTATGGAGAATAAAAATAAAGCAAATTATAATCAATATACATAGAACTTTGATGGCATTATCCTTTCCAAATTCTCAAGGTACCTTTGCATATACTTGCATAATCCCTTGGATGAGATTATCCCCATTTCATAGATGGAGAGAAAGTAAGATCCTAGAAAGCTCTTGCTTAGTGATCAATCTGCCGCAGTGGGCATAGTAGAACATATATTAGACCTAACATCTCTTTTTTTCAAATCATGTGTAATCCTAAAACTATAAGGACAAGTAGAAAGATTTTATACCATAACATTGCCAAAAGTTGGTGAGAACTTCAGAAAATTTGCTCCTGGCCCCAGTTTCTTTACTAAATAAAATATAACACTTCTTCACTTCACATTTTTTGGCAACTTAGGTTGCCAACAAATATTTCTTGGGGCTGAAAGCTAAGATAATCCAGGTCTCCTTGACTCCTCCTGAAATTTCCTTCCAAGCTTCTTGCAAAACCATCTCATCATTTACCTTAGAAAGAACAAGAGCAATTGGGCCACTCCGCCTTGCACTCTCCAATCATCTAAGCTGTTAGCTAGACTCAACTCCAAAGAAAGGGCCAAGAAGTGAAAGAAAACAGATATCTGAAAAATCAGGGAAGAGTTGGAAAGCAGAGGCTGCTTCCAGAGGTTAAAATTCAAGTGACTGAAGAAAGGGAGGACGTTTTCTCCTTTCCAAATATGTAGATACATCCCACAAACTGATGGAGGGAATAGGAAGTTAGGACCCATTCTTGTAAGAGCCCCACAACCAAGGGAATAATACAGCAATTTCAAAGCAAACTGTGTTACTTCTCAACAATTCATCATAGTAGCAAAAAGGCAAGGGTGAGTGATTTGGAGATACCTCCTTCTGAGCATCAGTTTATATTCTGGGGTCATGACTCCATTCTGGGCTTTAATTGTATAGTCACTGACTGAACCACAAGAAAAAACTTAAGATTATCTACATTGTTGTTTCTGAAAGGACTTTAATTTATATCCAGTGACTTCAAGCCTGTGTAAGATAAGGCTTATTCAAAAAAATAATAAGGCTTGTTCAGTTTATCCAGTCTTTAGAAAATGTAAGCAATCCATTATTTTTATACTGACTCCATAGTGGAAATTACCTCTTTATGCATTTTTAAGGAAAATACTTATCTTTGCTGAATCTGCTCTATTCTCCTTCCTAGGGAAAATCAGTAACCTCAGATATTGGGCTTGAGGAGAGTACTGCAGTATGGTGTCTTATACCCTGGACTGCCAGAGACCTCAACTCTAGTTGCAGCTTTGCTAATAAATGCTCCTGAGAGAATATTTTGACCTCCCAAAATATCAGTTTCCTCACTTGTGAAGGGATTGGATTGGATGATTAAATCAAACTTTGATTTGCACTTGCTACATGCGACAGCATCATGATAAATCATGAACAATGAAAAAAGTCAATTAGATTTTATCAGAATTAAACTTTAATGTATCAAAGGACACCACTGAGAAAGTGAAAAGACAGTCCACAGAATGGGAGGAAATAGTTGCAAACCACATATTCAATTAGGGTTCAAAATCCAGAACACATGAAGAACTCCAACTCAACAACAAAAAGACAAACAACCCAATTTATAAACAGGCAAAGACTGGAACAGACACCTCTCAAATAGCCAATAAGAACACGAAAAGATACCAAAAATCATCAGTCACCAAGAAAATGCAAATCAAACCAAGAGATACCTCTTCTCAAGCAATAAAATGGCCATGATTAAAGAAAAAAAAAGAAAAACAACAACTGTTAGCAAGGATGTGGAGATATTAGAATTTTGTACATTGTTACTGGAAATGCAAATTAGTGCAGATGATGCCAAAAAGTATGGGAGATTCTCAAAATTTTTAACAGAGAACTGCTGTTATGGTTGGGCAGTTTGATATAATTATGAATTCCAAAAATATAATTGAATCATGCTTATAAACTGATCTGTTAATCTGGGCATGATTAAGTTATGATTAGGGCATTGACTGGGCCATGTCAATAGGGCATTGAGCCCCACCCCTTGGTGGGCGGGGAATCGAATATAAAAGGCATGGCAAAGAACAGAGTTGAAGCAGTTTTTGAGAAACAGTTTTGATGTTGGAAAGAAGGCCCCAGGAGAAGAGAAGTGAGCCATTCACCTGATCGCCTACAGCTGACCTTGTGGAGGAAACAAGGAGCTAAGACCAGAGAGAAACACAGCCCCAGGAAGAGCGGAACCCAAGAAGCCTGAACCCTGGCAAATGCCGGCAGCTGTCTTGCTCTAACACGTGGCAATGGACTGTGGTGAGAGAAGAAACTTAACGCTTTATGGCCTGGTATCTGTGGACCTCTACCCCAAATAAATACCCTTTATAAAAACGAACCCATCTTTGGTATTTCACATTAGCACCCCTTGGCTGACTAATACAACTACCATATGACCAGGCAATTCAAACTCCAGCTACATTCCCCACAGAACTGAAAACAGGGACTCAAACAGATTTGTGCACACCAATATTCACATCAGCATCACTCACAATAGCCAAAAGGTGGAAACAACCCAACATCACCAGCAGAAAGAAAGGATAAACACAATGTATTATATGTGATGGTATATTATTCAGCTGTAAAAAGGAATAATGAGGGAGTGGATGTAGCTCAAGTGGTTGAGTGCCTGATTCCCATGTACAAGGTCCTGGGTTCAATCCCTGGTATATCCTGGCATAACCAGTGATGAAGCTCCCAAACACAGTCACAAACGCAGACCCAGAGCCAGCCACCCTGACTGTGGTGGCCCCAGTCCAAAGGAAGTTGGCTGCTGTGTCGATGTCCCTTGAGATGGTGCTGGTTTGGAAACTGAGACTAGGGATAAGTGAGGTCAGGGAACATGGGGCTCCCAAGCTGCTGAGCTCTCATCTGTCAGTGTCTGGGGTCCCGTCAGCACCACTACAGACAATGATCAGCTCAGCAGTGCTCCTGACCAGGGAGGAGTAGAGACAAACTTGCCACAGGTGTACATTTTCGGGGGCTGAGGGTCTTTGGATAGGAGGGCTGGTCCCAAGGCAGAAAATACAGACCCAGTGACTTAATATCCTTAATCTCTTTAGCCATCTCATTGAATTTACTAAGGAGATTTGTTTGAGCATCTATGATTAGTTATTTCAAATCTTTTATGTCATCTGGAGACTTATCTTTTTCCTTTGACTTAGCCATATGTCTTCCTGTTTCTTGGTATAATTTTTGTTGGTGTCTTGACATCTGGTTTACTAAATGTATTTATTCTCTTTAATTTAGGGCTTTCTTACCCTTTTGCCCTTCCTGGGTGTGTAATAGGAGCTGAGTGTGTAGTTGATACTGTAAGCTGCGGAGACTGAAGCTGCCCACATTGCCCCAGGAACCAGAAAAGCTTCTTCCATCCTTCTCACCTGCCAGGGGCAGGGAGGGAGATGCAGCTGTGTGCAACAATACAAGTCATGCAGGCCAAGACCATCTGTAGCTGCCTGTAGAAACTGTTGAAGCTTTAAAGCCCTTCCTCCCCTGCCTTGGGCAGGGACAGAGCTGCAGGTAATGGGTAGCCAACTAAGCTGTCTGGGTCAAAACTGACTGCAGTTGCCCAGATAGACTGACATAGCATCAGCCCCCCTCCTTCCCTGCCAGGAGTGGGGATGGACCCTCTAGAGTACACAAAAATCTAATCCATGTGGGTCAAAGGGACCTATTGATGGCCAGAAAGCACGAAGAGACACCAGACCCCTCCTATCCTAGGAGGACAGAGGGGATGGAAACCCAGGTGATCAACAAACCAGTCTACACAGGCCCCAAAGGCCCTGCAGTTGCCCAGAGAGGCTGAGGAAACAGATCCTTTCTTATCCTACTGTGGTGCTAGGTTGGATATACAAGTGATGAGAGTGCCTGCAGTTGCCCAGAGAGGCTGGTGCAGGTCCCCTAACTTCCTCCCTGCCGAAGTTGTGGCTGGAGCCTAGGCTAGGGCTGCAATCCTACCTGGGTGGGAAGAAGCCAGTCCCTACAACCACTGTAATCTTTAGTCACCCTTGCTTCCTCTCATGCTGGGGCTATAGTTAAACAGGAGTCTACTGGCCTTTTTTTGACTTGGACAGCTTCAAACTTTAGCAGTTCTTAGGTATTACACTTTAGCCAGCTGAATTTACTAATCAGTAGCTGATGTTCGTGCACTACAGCCTCTTACACCCCCATTTTTGCGAATAGAGTTTCCAACTCCAACCACAGAATAGCTCAGGAGGTGGCTTGCACTGCCAGTGGATAGGTACCCACCTCCACAGAAAGGAGTGCTCTACTCACTTTTCTTCAACACAGATGGGCAGTATCCTCCTTCCATTATTTCAAGGATGTTGCAGGATGCTCTTCTGGTCTCCTGTGGCCCCAAAACAGGTGTTTTAGACAGCTCTGGGTGATTACTAAATTCTTTGTAGGGCAAACTCACTCTTGGAGCTCCTTAATTGACCACATCCTAATGTGTTTTTAATCTCACCTTTTGTATCTGTCATTGTGTAAGCTCTGTTATTTTTCTATTCAGGTTTTCAAATTCTTCTTTGTACTTGCCCAATGTCTTCTTGATGTCCTGTATCTCTTTATCCACATTGTCTTTCAACTCATTGATTTGATTTAGGAGTTTCATATGAATTTCATTGATTCATTGTATCACATCCTATCTTTCATCTTGGGATTTGATATTTGTCTTTGCTTGAACCATATATTCCTTTTTCTTAGTTTGGCTTGTAATTTTTCCCTGATGTCTAGGCATCTGATTATGATGTTCAGTTAATTTTGAAGTTCAATTTCTCTCTCTTGCATAGGGATTTTGTGGTGTGAGTCTGCTTGTTTTATTTATTTATTTATTTATTTATTTATTTATTTATTTATTTATTTTAAAGAAATTTTATATTATGTAAATATAACATAAAACATTTAGGGGACTCCCAATCCCTCTGCTTGCTACAATTTCCTACATTAATAACAATCATTCATTAATGTGGTACATTTCTTACAATTGATGAACACATATTGAAGCATTGCCACTAACCATGGATTATAATTTACATTACAGTTTACAGTGTATCACATGCAATTTTGTAAGTTTTGACAAAATATGTAATGGCTGTATCTGTCATTGCAATGTCATGCAGGACAATTCTAATGTCCTGAAAATACCCCCAATTTACATTTATTTTTCCTTCTCCCTCCCCTCAGAACCCAGGGACCACTGCCTTTACATCAATGATAACAGTTCTTCCATTGCTAGAATAACGATGTCTACAGTAGAATAATAGTAAGTCTACTTTAATCCAGTTTTCATTCCCCAATCTTGAAGATTTGGGGATCGTGATGCCTACTCTGCTTCTACTTGAGAAGGAGCCTAAATCCCATGGTATGGATGGAACTGTCTTGCTTGCAGTTGCAGACTATCTCTATTCCTTGAGATGGGCATTGTCCAACATCATCACCTTGTTGGTTGTCCTGGGTGTGTCTGATGAGCTTGAGAGTAGGTGTAGCAACTCTGCTGAGGCTCAGGGCCCAGCTGGCACCTGGACAGACCAAAGATTTAAGCTTCTTTGCCATACACCTATCACATATAGTACTAAGTATAGGTTCCAATAGAAGAGCCATGTGCAGGGAAACCACAAAAGAGTCCAACTTTGTCACACTGGGGAGCATAAATTCCAAAGTAAGTCCCACTGGCAAGGTGCCAAACTCCTGAACTGTCTGCCCTGCCTGTAGAGTCTGGATATCTCTGGAGCCCTCAGACACCCTGCTATTTGAGGCAATATTTACTATGGCAGTCAATGAGATCCTGCTGAGCCATGCATAAGCATAACCTCTGGAATGACCTCCCAACTCACTTTGAAATATCTTAGCCATAAGAACTCATTTGTATTTACCATTTCACCCCATATGGTCAAGGTCTTTTTCCAGGTGCTTTTCTAGTTGGTGTTTGATAATAATCCCTGAATGCCTGGGAGTCTTATCCTTGGGAGTCATATCCCATGCCAAAGGAAGGTAGTACATTTATATGTTGAGTTTGGCTTAGAGAGAGGCCACATTTGAGCAACAAGGAGGACCTCAGCAGGTAACTCTTAGGCAACATATAATACTAAGCTAAGTTTCAATTTCAAAAGAAAAGTTTCATAAGCACACCTATCAATATCAAGAGGTTGGTGCAATGTTCCATCCTCCTCCCCTAGGCACCACCCCTGTACTTGGGGGATTCTTGCTCTCCCATTAAAGAATGCAACAGAAATCCCCAGAATGGGAATTCAATATTCTTTTGGTTATTGTGAGGATCTCTATCCACTTTGACAATGCCCCATGAACACTTGAACACGTTCATATGCCTTAGAGGAATGTCCCAGATGAACACCCCCCATGCATCCCCTCATCAGTGACATCCTGCACCAATGTTCCTCCCCTGTCACAGTTGTGAGTCTTCTGTGATCCAGAACCTCTCCACAGATTAAGCCAAGAAAATAACCAAATAAAAATAACAAAAAAATGAAATAATAATAGTTTTAAAGATATATAAAATTTTAAAAAACTTAAAAATGTTTTAAATAAAAAATTTAGACATTATGTCTTTAATCACTGTAAGATCTGTTGTCTTGTATGTACCATATATTTCCCCAGTGTCTTATTATTTTTTCATTTAGTCTGCAAAGAAGCATTAGGTTATAGAAAAGTTATATATAGAACACAGGATATATACCGAAAACCCTCCCCCTTTTCCCCTCTCCCCTATTAATAATATTTTACATGCAGATGGTACATTTGTTACAATTGATGTACAAATATTGAAGCATTGCTACTAACTATGGTCAATGGTTTACATTATGATTTACATTTTGTACTGTACACTTTTATAAATTTTGACCAAATTTAAATGGCCTGAATCCATGATTGGGAGATGATGCAGAACAATTCTAATGTCCTAAAAGTGCCCTATGTTCCATCTATTCTATTCTTCCCTCCCCCTCCCCTAGGGACCTAAGCAAACACTAAGTTTCACTTTTTGAAGAATAACATTCATAGATACTTGCAGAAATATTTAGGGCTTGACATATTGGTATGTTTTCTTTTATTAGGCACTGCCTATGTTCTTGAGAGTTTCTTGCCCTTCTAATTGAGAACATAGCAGGACTCCCCAGGATGAAAGTTTAATATTTTGTTTATTGTGTGGCTCTCCACCCACTTATATAACAAACTATGACAAGATGAACACTTACATATCCCATAGAAGCCTGCCCCAGGTACACCTTTTCCTGTAAGCACCAACCCCCACATCCAACACCATGCACCAGTAATCCTCCCCTGTTATATTTGCCAAAAGAACATTCCCAACATTGTAGTTTTAACCACAGACCAGCAAATACCCATAGTTCACCTACTCCTTCCCCCAAACCACCAGCTAGTTCTATGAATAGTCCAAACTAAAGCCCCTAACCTATCCCCCTTATAGACCAGCACCACTGAACCCAATAGCATTGCTGCACCACTGTCATGCCCATCCCCTGCACAACTACTCTCTTCCAACTTATCATAGGTTTTGCCCGTATGGAAATTGGCTCACAACCCTCTATTCACTTTCTATCTCCTGTAAACCTATCTTCCAGACTTTAGCTCTGTAAGTCTGCTCAGTTTTCTTAATTCATATCAGTGAAGTAGTGTAGTATTGGTCCTTCAGTCCCTGGCTTATTTCATTCAACATAAGATCTTTAAGATTCATTCATGTTATCCCATGTGTTAAAACTGCATTCCTTCTTACAGCTGAGTCTTATACCATTGTATGTATATAACAAAATTTGCTGATCCATTCATCTGTTGATAAACATTTGGGCTGCTTCTAACTTTTGGCAACGGTGAATAATGCCACTAGGAAAATTGTTGTGCACATATTTGTTCATGTCTCTGCTTTCAGTTCTTCTAGATATATACCCAGCAGTGGGATTCCTGGATCATATGGCAGTTACATCGTTAGCTTCCCGAGGAACACCCAAACTGTCTTCCACAATGGCTGCACCATTCTACATCCCCACCAGCAGTAAATAAGTGTTCCCTTTCCTCCACATCCTCTCCAAAACTTGTAGTCCTGTTTTTTAACAGCCATAAGTCTAATAGGTGTAAGATGATATCTCATTGTGGATTTGATTTGCATTTCCCTAGTATCTAGTGAAGCTGAATATCTTTTCATGTGTGTTTTAGCCATTTGTATTTCTTCTTTGGAAAAGAATCTATTCAAATCACTTGCCCACTTTTTAAATGGGTTCTTTCAGTTTTTATTTTTGAGGTTTAAGATATCTTTATATATACTGGATATTAGGCCCCTATTGGATAGATGGTTTCCAAATATTTTCTCCCATTGTGTAGGCTGCCTTTTCAATTTTTTGACAAACTCCTTTGAGGTGCAAAAGTTTTTAATTTTGAGGAGGTCCAATTTATCTACTTTTTCTTTTGTTGCTTGTGCTTTGGGTATAAAATTTATGAATCTGTTTCTTACTACAAGATCTTGTAGATGCTTCCCTACATTATCTTCCAGGAGATATATGACCTTGGATCTTATATTTAGATCTTTAATCCATCTTGAGTTAATTTTGGTATAGGGCATGAGATGGTGATCCTCTCCCATTCTTTTGGAAATGGATATCCAGTTCTCCCAGCACCATTTGTTGAAGAGGCCATTCTCTCCCAGTTAAGTGGGCTTCTTAGTCTTGTTGAGTATCATTTGACTGTATATGCAAGGATCTATATCAGAACTCTCAGTTCTGTTCCATTGGTCATTATGGTTATCCTTGTGCCAACACCATGCTGTTTAGACCACTGCAGCTTTGTAGTAAGTTTTAAGGTCAGGTAGTGTGATTCTTCCAATTTCATTTCTCTTTTTCAATATAAGTTTGTATACTTGGGGCCCCTTGCCATTCCAAATAAATTTCATAGTTAGCTTTTCAAATTCAGTAAAAAATGCTGAAGTAATTTTTATTTGGATTGCCCTGCTGGATCCCAGGACAAAAAATGGTATGACCCCACCTAGCCTGGAAGGGCTCTTGGGACACAGAAGACCAAAATTTTTCACCAAAATTTGAATCAGCTGTAGTCTGCACCCCTCTCTCTCCCCTTTCTTGGGGTGGTAGAACTTGGCAGCCCACTTTATCCATCACTTCCAGCTAGAGGTTGGAGGACTCAAATCTGTCTGCTCTGAGGGTGGTGGATGGGCACAAACAGGTACTGCTGGTAGATTTTCATTGTAGAGTTTTCCTGTAAAGACACTTTATTTTTTCTTTGGCCCTCTCTCTTCTGTGTGGTATCCAGCTTTCTCCTGGTGTCCTAAGTCCTAGAACATTTTTTCCCAGAATTATTCTGTCTGTTTTCTAGATCTGGGAGAGAAAGGAGTCCTGTGTCTCTCTAATAATCCACTTTCCCAGAGCTATCAAGGTATTTTGATTACTGTAACTTGGTAATATGCTTTAAAGTCCAGAAATGCAAGTTTTCCAATATCTTTCTTCCTTTCAAGATATTTTTTTATTATTCAGGACTCTTAACCTTTTCAAGTAAATTTGATAATTGGCTTTTTCACTTCTGAAAATATATTTCAGACAGATTGAAAAACGTACATCAAGAACAAATAGATGTCTTCCAGTAAGTATCAGTTTAGGTACAATTGACATGTTCACAATATTTAATCTTCTGATCCATGAACACAGAATGTCCTTCCATTTATTTTGGTCGTTGATTTCTTTAACTGATGTTTTGCAGTTTTCTTTGCATAACTCCTTTACTTCCTTGGTTAAATTTATTCTTAGATAGTTTATTCTTTTACTTGCTATTTTGAATGGACTTTTTTTCTTATTTCCTTTTCCAATTGTTCCTTGCTTATTATATTAATTCTACTGATTTTTGGGTGTTGATTTTGCACCTTCCATTTTGATGAATTCACTTAGTCACTCAAGGAGCTTTATTTTGGAGTTCTTAGGATTTTCTATATATAGGATAATGTCTTCATCAAATAATGTAAGTTTTAATTCTTCCTTCTAATTCAGAGGCCCTTTATTTCTTTTTCTTCTCTGATTGCTCTGGCTAGAAATTCCAGTACAGTGTGGGATAACAGTAGTGACAGTGGGCATTCTTGTCTCATTCCTATTCTTAGCGGGAAAGGTTTCAGTCTTTCCCATTAAGTAGGATGTTAGCTGTTGGCTTTTCATATATGCCCTTTATCATGTTGAGAAAGTTTCCTTCTATTTTTACTGATCTAAGCACTCTTATCAAGATAGGGTGATGAACCTTGTATTAGTCAGCCAAAGGGGTGCTGACGCAAAGTACCAGAAATCTGACAGCTTTTATAAAGGGTATTTACTTGGGGTAGAAATTTAAAGTGAAAAGGTCATAAAGAGTAAGTTACTTCCCTCACTAAAGTCTGTTGCCAAGTGTTGGACCAAGATGGCTGTCGACCTCTGTAAGGGTTCAGCCTTCTTCTTTCTCTTAAGGCTCCATGGTCCCAGGTTCTTCTGATGTCTGCTGCAGGCTGACATAAGGCTCATCTCTCTTTCTGAGGCTTGTTTCTTCCCAGGCTTTCACAGCTGATCAGGGCTCTGGTCTCTTCAGCTGCAAACTATGAGGCAAATGGCTCGGCTGTCTCCCTGGGACTCTAGTGTTCAAAACTAAACTCTGTGTTCTCCTTCTCTGTGTATTTTCTTCCTTGTCTTTGCTTAAGTATCCATTTATATAGCCCACAAAGGGAGGGGGCAGGGACTCAAACTGAGTCACCCTAATGACATAAAACCCCTAATATTCATTTAATAAAGTAAAAGTGAAACCTCTGAATCTAATACAATCTAAGAGTAGCATGCTCATAGGAACAGAACAGTTTAAAAACATAATCAATATTTCTTTTTGGAATTCATCAATAATATCAAACTGTCACAGATCTTGTCAAATTTTTTTTGTTCATCAATTGAGATGATATGTTTTATTTTTATTTTTACTGTGTAAATGTGGTGTATTACATTAATTGGTTTTCTTGTTTAAATAACCTAACCTACCAGGGAAAATTATCATTTGATCATGGTATATAATTATTTTATGTCCTTTTTCTTCCAGTATGCTAGTATTTTGTTGAGGATTTTTATATCTATATTTATCTGAGATAATTGTCTATAGTTTTCTTTCCTTGTGATAACATGTAAACTTTTTATAACAATCTTTATTTTTAGAGAAAATACAGAATTCAGAAATGTTACATTGAAAAATATGGGATTCCCATAAGACCCACCCTCTTCCCCTCCCAATAACATCTTACATTAATGTGGTACATTTCTTACAATTGATGAAACAATATTGAAACATTTTTACAAACCAAGGTCTATAGTTTATACTATGGTTTACACTTTGTACTGTACAGTATTATAGGTTTTGACAAAATATATAATGGCCTGTGTACACCATTGCAATATCAAGCAGAACATTTCCAATACCCTACAAATGCCTTGTGTACCACTATTCTTCCATCACCCTCCCCTCAGAATGTCTGATAACCACTATCTTTATAACAATGCTACAAGTTCTTTTGTTACTACAGTAACAATAATTCTACATTGGTCCATAGTTACATTCCTTCCATATGTTTGCTCATTCCTCGATCCTTGTGGTATATTTTTCTCATGTTTTCCCTGTGGATGATGTTGGCCTGTTTTTGAAGAGTCTGAGCAGAATTGGAGTTAGTCTTCTTGGAACATTTGGCAGAATTCCTCTGTGAAACCATCTCATCCTGCAATTTTTTTTGTTGGGAGGTTATGATTATTAACTCAATCTCTTTAATATTAATTGGTTTGTTGAGATTTTCTATTTTATTCTGGAGTCATTGTAGTTAGTTTGTGTGTTGCTATGAATTTGCCCATTTCATCTAGATTATATAATTTATTTGTGTACAATTTTCATAACACCCTCTTATAGTCCTTTTCATTTCAGCAAGTTGGTATAATGCCCCCTTTTTACTTTCTGATTTTTGTTATTTATATCTTCTTTCTTTTTTTTTCTTTGTGAGTCCAGCTAAAAGTAGTTGTCATAAAGAGAGAGCTATTTACTCTTCTTCACCTTAAGTTATCAGCCACAACCTCCTGCTCTTCCCTGGATGAGGTAAAGTGTTCTTCTGGTTGCCAGAGTTTCAAAATAGTTTTTCAGACTTTTGCTGTCATTGTAATAGTTTTTCTGTTAACTAACTATTAAATCACAACCCTACAACCTACCCCAAATCTGTATTGCTATCTTTTTGATAGCAGAAACTGTCACTTTCATTTTTCTTTTTGATAAACATTCAATTTTTGAGTAATCTTATACTTGTAGAAAAGTAGCAAAGATATTAGAAAAAGTTATTTTATATTCCTCACCAATAATATCCCAATATTAACATCTTACATCACCACGGTTACATTCATCAAAATTTTGGAATTAACGTGAATACATTCCTGTTGGCAAAGCTCCAAATTTTACTCATATATCCATATTTTTTCCACTATTGTCATTTTTTTCTGTTCTGGAACCCCACCTAGGACAACATATTGCATTTAGGACAATTACCATTGAAACAGAGCCAGTCTGCATGCAATGTCTACTCTAAATATGGATATATCAAGCTATTGCCGGCTGCTGCAGGCATCCAGAACAGCAACATACTTTTTTTTAAATTTTTTTATTGTTCATAAAAATCAAGATTTTTCACAGTACATACCAATATTTGTAAAATGATATATAAATATATATGCATAT
>JAQZBX010076802.1:0-14377 GCA_029593785.1 Cabassous unicinctus | reverse complement strand
GTACTTAAATAATTTAAAAGAAAAATGTTAACTTAGACATTCTTATGCTTCTTTTACAACTACATCCCACTTCTATATTTCCAGTTAAAGAAAAATATTTCAAGAACAAATCTTTTCTCAGGAAAATTGCCTTTCTCCATTTGTTAAGAATTTTTATACAAGAACACCAGTATACCCCCCTTTATTTTACTGTGGAATATGTGCTGGAAAAATTGCAACAAAACTTTACTACCTAACGGATAACATTTGTAAATACTCTATGAGATATCTAGGGATCTTTAAACACTATGATGAAGTCTGTATAGTGTGACTAACCCACAGGCAGGTTGGTTTACATTAATTTTTTTTTTTTAATGGGATGTCATTTGGAAACGTATTTCACCAGAGTTTTAAAAATAAAAAGGGTGTTGTTTTGTCTTCTGTACAGTGAATTTCTTCCCTTCTAGTTTCATTTTGATGCATGTAACTGTATGTGGCTATAAATATTCATATAAAACAAGCACATGTGATGTTTTCAAATTGCCTTAAGGCTTTCCTTTCAAAGAATTGTCCTTTTGGAGCATTTCATACCTTCAAAAGTGAAGTTATCGCTTTTAATTTGCATTGCAGACAGTTTTCATGAGTGGAAAAGACCCAGTAATTTGAGTTTTCTGAGATTATAAGCATTGTTTAGAATCAACAACCCTTAAAAACATTTTGGAAAGTCCAGAGTTTCTTTTCCTTCTGAATGAAACAGCTTCTATGACCCAGTAACAGTTTGCAACGTTCCATGAAGTTTCACAATGATTATCTGCTGTTGAGGGCTTTACACTCAGTAGAAGATACTTAGAAATGATTTGAACCGTTTTCTGTGTTTTTCTTCATTGTCCGGGTGGATTTGAAGAAATCAGAGGCTGTTTCACAATGTAAACGGCATTTAAATTTTACTCCCTACTAAGTATGTGGCATTTTTACTTCTTTTCATGTACTCACTAGTCATTCTCTGGAGTCCAGTCTGAGTTTTTCAAGAGAAGCAAAGTATTCTCAGTGATGGTGGGTGCCTCTCTTTAGGAAATCAAGGGCAGAATTGGTGTCCAGATTCAGGGTCCCCCCAGCCCTGTGTGTGTGAGTGTCTGTAGGGGGAGCTCACCAAGGGTCACGTGCCCCCTGAGGTCACGGTGGGCTAGAACAGGAGATAGAAGTATTGGGTTTGGGTCAGGCCATTAGGCTTCAAGTATCAGCTCAGCCATGCATCTGTTGTCTGACCTTGAACAAGTTACAGATTTTCCTCTCTGTAAAATGAGGCAAATAGCATAGAATCATAGGATTAAATGAAGTAATCCATGTAAAGTGCCTGGCACATAGAAAGCATTCAGTAAATGTCAAGTTGTCTTGGAAAAAGGGTGGCGTGAGCTCCTAAAACATAAGTGTTTTGAATAATGTACTTTCTGTGGTTATCGGGCTCTTATGGTCTGTAGGCGTCTGATGTTCCTTGGGTCATCTGTGCTTGAACAATGCTGGGGTGAGCAAAATGAGGGCCTTCCCCCACCCAGTGGCTGGCAGAGACAGAGAAGAGCCTGCCTGAGAGATTCCAGTCTGAGCTGAACTGGTGGTGGTTTTTATGGAAAGGGGCTGGTCTGGCAGCAGAAGATAAGCATTATTCTCGCTGATTTTTTTTTTTTTTTGTCTTACGGTTTCTCATTACTTTGCATGCGTTCTGGTGGGTTAGGAGTTGTTAGAGTTCATATGCTTTAACTGGAAAATGAATTTTTTCTTATTGGGGCTTCCAAATGATCTTTTTTCCTAGACATGATCTCAAAATACTATTTCTTCCAATCCTAAGATGTCACTAAGTTTGCTGTCCCTCTTCTTTTTTTAGAACACAAAGTAGGATTCTGGCTTCCATGAAATAAATTACAAGAGCCAGAAGAACGGGAGGGATTTTCTTGTAGTTCAGTTCTTGTTGTCTGAACACCAAGAACCCCACTTTTAAACAATTTCTCTCCTATGTGTGTATAAAGCAGAAGTTTTAAATATTCCAAATACACGATTTTAGTACCCCTCCCCCAAAGCATGACATACAAAAACAAGAAATTTCATCATGATTAGAAAAAATTATAAACAAAGACAAAAGAAAACTCAGGAATAAATATTTTAAAGTGTATTTCAGACAAAGGGTTAGTTTCCTTAATATTTAAAGAACTTCCCAAATGAACAAGCTCAATAACCAGATCATCAAGACCAATGGGAAAATATTTAAAGAGATGGACAAAGAATATTTAAAGAGATGGGCAAAGAGTTAACAGAAAAGGAACTACAAATGACTCTAATCAGAGGAAAAGATGTTCATCTTCATTCAATAAGATAAATGTAAAACAAAACTCAGAGATACCAGATTGACAAAGAGCAGAGTTTTTTTGTTTTTTTTTTTTAAACTAGACAAGCCTCATTTAACTAAGGGAAAACAGGTGCTCTTATACCTTGCTGATGGGATTGCTAATTAACACAAACTTTGTGGAGAGCAATTTGGCAACATCTATCAAAATTAAAAGTAGAGATACTCCTTAATTCAGCAATGCCACTTCTAGAAATTCTTCTTTTAGCTATATTTGCATATGTATGAAATTACAGTGATATGGAATAATAATTGCAGCATTGCTTGAAGAGCAAAAGATTGGAAACAAATGTCCTTTCGATAACGTACTGTATTTGAATATATGGTGCACTTGAGCTTAAGGGATCCTCAGACCCATTACTCTGAGTTACAGAATTTCTGTCCTTTATTACCCAAGGCTGACGTTAACTTCGTGCTCATGGTAAATGTTTTCCCCAGTCCTCGATGTAATGTTCAGATCACAGATAGATATGGTCTTACCTATCACAGACCATATAAGTGAGCTGCTTCGAGGGTAATACAGCAAGACTTCAGTGACTGCCAGATTGCAAACTGTTTTCGATTTGGTGTAGTGCAGTGGCTTCATTATGTTAAATTCTCCATTTGTACCAGGATTATCCATGGGTTCGATGGCTCCCTGTTGTGAGATAGGTGTGCTGGGGTGTGTGAGTGTGTGGAAGGGCAGATCAAATATTTATCCAGAACAAGGCAACTTTTGTCTAAAATGAATGCTGCTTCTGGGTTGAAATTATGTCAAGTCAGTTTGGTAACACCAATTATCTCCTGTTGCTTAGAAGCTCTGATGGGCAGTCAGATAAGAGCTTGATTATGTTAAATGGGAAACTTAATAAATTTGATAGACTGAATCTTTCAAAACAGAGTCTGTGGGTAAAAATTTGGTATCTACAGCTCTGGTCATTTGACGCCTCTGGTTGGAATCTGAGCAGCTGGATCCTAAGCAGGCTGCTTTGTTTATGATCCCTGGATTAGAGGTATCAGGGATGAGAAGGTAATAGACATCTGTAGTGTGTGCAGAGGGAACAAATCATTCCTTCCCTGGAGATTCTAGTGTGTTCATCTGGTTCAATTACAAGTTACAGGTAGGCTGAAAGCCTAGGGAAGTTCCTAGGGACTTTATCAACTTACGGTTGATAGTTCCAAATAGTTTCCAGAGGGAGCTTAGCGTGGTGCAAGTACCTGTTGAGCCTTTGGGACCTACGTCTGAGAGCGTCCTCGCTTCCCACCAAGTACTCTAGGGCATCTCCAAAATCTGTCCCAGAGAAGTCACGTGACACCAGCTACTTCACTGTCCTCCCAGCTCAGTAGTTGTCCCAGAGATGTGATGTAAATAACTGATGCCACGATTTTAGTAAAAGAGATGTTTTGTTTTCTTGAAGGCTTAAAATATTTCACATTAAAAAAGTGACTCTAATATAGAAATTAAGGATTAAATAATGTTTCACTAGTAGGAGGTATTATATTTCAGTTACCAACAGTCCCTCTGGTAAAATAATCATTTAGATACTCCTTGGCCCTGGAGCAAGTCATTTCACCTCTCTGGGCCTCATAGTTTCCCCAACCTATAATGTGGAGAAATCAGGCAGTGTGTTCTTGAAGGTCCCGTGGGCTGATTATGTGCGATAGTGGGCCGTGGTGTGGTCTGGGCTCCTTGAGTTTGAGGGGCCTCTTAGACCCCCACCCTCACCCCATGACTGGGAAAGGCTGGTGGAACTGGAACCTCCTATTCTCTTCCTGTTCCTTCATGGCTCTTGGGTTTTGATCTAAGGAGGCCAAGTCTTCCCGTAGCTGCAGACCACAGAGGGTGAGAGTCCTGTAGATGTTCGTGAACACAGGGGTCTGGTAAGTGGCCCCACCACTCCCTATTGCTTAGCCCATTTGGTCTGGGGCCCCTGATATAAACCTTACACGGCGATATGAACCCAGACCGGAAAATGGAAAAGCCTGGCAGCAGAGCACACCGCAGAACAAGGAAAAAACAGCTTTGCTTTGCTTGGCCCATTGCTTCAGTATCTTGTAGTTGGTTTTTCATTTCTTGGAAACAACCAATTTTTCATTGTTGTTTGCCTTCTTGTGTCTTCTCTAGCTATTTCAGAGTTGTCCACTCTGTTATCCCCCACCCCCTGGGCTTAACACTTATTTTTGTGAATATTATCCCCTCAACATGCCAAGACTGTCTGAAATAATAAATATTTACATAGCACTTACTATGTTCCGCTTTCTACAGAAAGTGCTTCACCTATATCAGTTTTTCTAATTATATTGAGTGAAGGAGGCAGTACTAGCTCCAATTTACAGACGTGTCTACCAAGGCACAAAGAAGTTAAGTAACTTGCCCAAGTTTACACAGCTGGTAAGTA
Organism: Cabassous unicinctus; assembly: GCA_029593785.1. Classification (NCBI taxonomy): domain Eukaryota; kingdom Metazoa; phylum Chordata; class Mammalia; order Cingulata; family Chlamyphoridae; genus Cabassous; species Cabassous unicinctus. The sequence goes on along the minus strand of JAQZBX010076802.1, from coordinate 9,625 downwards.
GCAGAGCTGGGATTTGAGCCCAGATAGTCTGGCTACAGGACACATTCTCTTAATCACTGCACTATATTGTGTTTCGTCTGATTTAAAGGTGAAGAAATTGAAGAACACAGAGGGGAGGCCAGAATTGTCTGAGATATGCCTTTCTCTCTCTCCTAGCATCTCAGAAATACACAATTGTGATTTGCAGCACAGACACGCCTAGCTTGAAGAAACCAACTCTGGTTACGTGTTTCTTCAGAATATACATCTTCGTTTTTGGTTGTTAGCTGAGAAGTGGCAAGTTTGGAGGTTAAGTGCTGAGCAGCTAACGCCTCTCTTTTTCATGTAACTTCAAGTAAGGCTTGTTAGAGCTCTTACCTAGCTCAAAAGATTAGGGTAAGGCATTTTTACAAAGTTGAAAAAGCTGGTGAAACTATTAAAGTGGTTAAAACTGAATGCCAGTGAGAACAAGTAATACCTCGTGATGTCAAGTCTTTCTGTGGTTCATGTGCCAAAGAATTACTTTTTTCTTTTTCAGGAAAACTTGTGCAAGGCTTTGGCAGTGGTGTCTTTGGCTTTATCTTTTTCAGTAAGTGTCCATTACTGCTTACATCATTTTAATCAGGGTGCCTTAGTGATGCTGATGTCAGGGCTTCTCCACCTTCCCTGAGCCTGAGAATCACACACACAGCTTTTAAAATCGCAGCGTCCCTACCTCCTTCCCCATAACGTCTGATTCTGAAGGCTTTGAGTAAGGCTGAAGAATCTACCTTTTGGGGCTTTTGCATTAATTAAAATTACTCAAATAGTACAAAGTCCCAAAGTTATAAATTAGAATACAGTGAAAAATAATTGCCCTCTGCCTCCCATGCACTCAGTTCTTCTTCTCCGATATAATCTCTTATTTTGAGTACACACACAACCACATAAAAATATACTGACTATTGATGCACACACACCATATAAAAATATATACATTCCATTTTTTTTTACCACAAGTGGCAGCATACTATATACATTGTTTTACATTTGGCTTTTTCCACCAAGTATATCTGGATTTAAATATATTTTATCAGTCCGTTATTGAAAGACATTTATTTCCAATCTTTTGCTCTTCAAGTGATGCTGCAATTATTATCCCATATCACTGTAATTTCATACATAAGCAAATATAGCTATAAGAAGAATTTCTAGAAGAGGCATTGCTGAGTCAAGGGGTATCTCTACTTCTAATTTTGATAGATATTGCCAAATTGCTCTCCACAGAGGTTGTGTTAATTTGCAATCCCACAAGCAATGTATGAGAGCAACCATTTTCCCTTAATCAAATGAGGCTTGTCTAGTTTTTTTGAAAAAAACAAAAAACAAAACTCTGCTCTTTGTCAATCTGGTATCTCTGACTTTTGTTTCACGTTTATCTTATTGTGAATGAAGATGAACATCTTTTCCTCTGATTAGAATCATTTGTAGTTCCTTTTCTGTCAACTCTTTGCCCATCTCTTTAAATATTCTTTACTTATTTTTCCCATTTGTCTCTGATCTGGTTATTGATCTTGTTCATTTGGGGAATTCTTTACATATTAAGGAAACTAACTCTTTGTCTGAAATACACTTTAAAATATTTATTCCTGATTTTTCTTTCATCTTTGTTTATAATTTTTTCTAATCATGATGAATTTTTAAGGTAATTCAATTTATCAATCTTTTATAGTTTCTGAGTTTTGTATAAATTTTAGGGAAGTTTTCCCCTCTGTTAATATTGTTTTTAGAAATCTCATGTCTTCTTCTAGTACTTTTATGGCTTTACTTTTGAGTTTTACAGTTTTTTTTTTCCCATCTGGAATTTTTGTTGTTATTGTTGTTGTAATGTGTCGAGTATATATTAAACCTTTTTTTTTTTTCAGATGGCAATCTAATTGTCCTAGCATCATTTACTAAATGATTTCGTTCCTTCCCACTGATTTAAAATGGGAATTACAATACATATAAATTAGTATATGTGTATGTATTATTAGAGTCTTTCTGGATTTTCTATTTTGTACCAATGATCTGTTTATTCATGCTCCAATAGCATATCTCTTTATTATTTACTGCAGTGAATTTTTTTTTTTTACAGTGGTTTTGTTTGTTTGTTTGTTGTTAGTTTTTTTTAGGAGGTACTGGGAACTGAACCCGGGACTTTGGGGATTGAACCTAGGACCTCGTACATAGAAAGCGGGCACTCAATCACTGAGCTACACCCACTCCCCTGCAATGTATTTTAATATTTAGAGGGCTATTGCCTTCTCATTAATTTTATTTTTTAAAGAATTTTAAAAGAACTATCTTTGCTTATTTATTTTTCCATACAAGCTTTTGAAACACCTTGTCTAGTTTAAAGAAAAATCCTGTTGGTATTTTTTTATTGGAATCACATTAAAATTTTAGATTGTTAGAATTAATACCTTTATTGTCTTCCTGTGCAAGATGAAGTGTGTCTTTTCATTTGTTTAAATCTTTCTCTGTGTCCCTCATTAGCATTTTAAACTTTTCTTTGTACAGAGCTTGTACAGGAGTTCAGTTAACTCCTAGGCATTTCATCCTTGTTGGTGTTTGCATACTCTTCCAATTGGACGTTATGTATGTTAAGGTTATGCTCTGGGTTGTTTTTCAAAACCATTCTGTATGCTGGTATTTTATTTCAGTCGATTGTCTTGCGTTTTCTGGGGGAATATGCACTTTCTATTTGCATTGCTGGTGGTGCAGCTGTTTATTGGAAGCATCGTTCTTGGTGGTGTTTAAGGAAACACGGGCTTCATAGCACACATGTTCTCTTAAATCGTGGACTCATATAACTTTAGAGATGGAAGGGACCTGCTGAGGTCCAGCTGAGGAAACGTTTGTAAGAAGGGTACGTCCTGGCTGGTCAGTGCAGGATCCGGGTTTATAATCTCTTGGCTCAGTGGCTTTGGGTCTGGGCTGGGCTGAGAGGTCACTGAATGAACTTGAGAACCGAATGCTGAGCCATAGCTGGGCCTTTGGCAGAGGCTGGTAACTTCTTACTACCCTGAGCTCTGCTTCATTAATCGGTTTTAGCAATTAATACAAGACTGAGATTTGGGCCAGTATAGTTTTTTCAAAGATTGCTTAGTGGGGGCGGATGTGGCTCAAATGGTTGGGCATCCATCTCCCATATGGAGGGACCTGGGTTTGATCCCCGAGACCTCCCAGTAAAATAAAGAAAAATATAGACGGCGCGTGGGCCTTCAGGCCATGCAAGCAGGTGAGACCCCCAGGCCCCGTGCTCGGGCATGCCAGGCCCTGCCGAACCATGCAGCAAGATGATGACGTAACAAGAGAGTGACCCAAGGGAGAACCAAGATGAGATGCGCCGAAAACCAGGAATAAGGTGGCCTAGGCGGTAGGATGCCTCTCTCCCGCATCGGAGGTTCCCAGGATCGAATCCTGGTGAAGACAGGAGGAGAAGGATGAGAAGAGAGGGCTTGAAACAGAGAATTGCCCAGTGAATGGACACAAAACAGCAAAAAAAACGGGGTGTGGGGGGAAGAGAGGTTAAAATGGATAAAAGTAAATAAATAAATATTAAAAAAAAAAAAAAAAGATTGCTTAGGTCCCAAAACACCAGCTCTCAGCTGCCTCCAGGGAGTAGCGCAAATGACCAGTGGTCTCCAGTGAATCATCAGACTGCCTTTGCTGGAATAAACGAAAGCCTTGTGAGAGCTGGAAGTCAGGACAAACACCTACACTTGCTAACCCAAGCAGCTTCCCTTTCTGAGCCCCTGGAGATCAGTTATCACCAAATGGACAGATACATGCTGCATAATTTTTGCAGGCCTCACAGCTTGTAAGTAAGAGGCTGCATTCTTCATGCTCCTCCCTTACTGAATCTGGCAGAGGGAAGACCCCTGGCTGCCGTTGGCTAGGTGATGACTAGTAGCTAGGCTGACCTGGGCGAGAACCCTCAGTGATGACTCCATTTGAATAATTTGAATAACCTTTGTAAACTCACTACTTAATTCAGGGTGCCCTCTATTTAGAAAACACATGGAAAATCCTGTTGGGGGCACCTTTTGTGTATTACTCTACCATTTATAGAGCCATACCAAATACAAACTGGTCTATGGGGGAATACGTGGGATTAGATTACACAATAATTAACATTTCTATGTCTCATCATACCTTTTACTCTTTCTTACACTTATTATTCTTTGCACTTATTTATTTATTTATTTATTTTGAGGTATCAGGGCCAGGGATTGAACCCGGGACCTCTTATGTGAGAAGCTGGCGCTCAACCACAGAGCTTTTCTAGCTCCCCCGAGTTGGTTTTTTTGTTTGCTTGCTTGCTTTTTTGTTTGTTTGTTTGTTTTGTTCTGTTTTTAGGAGGTGCTGGGGAATCCAACCTGGGACTTTGTAAAGGGGAAGCAGGCACTCAACCACTTAGGCTACATCTGCTCCCCTGGACTGTCTTTTTGTGGATTTGTTCATTCTATTCTTTCATTGACATTTTGTCTGTTTCCTGGGTACATAACAAAAATTCCTGACTGATTTGCCAAGATTCAGTGGTGTAATTTTCAGTTGAGTCCTTCCAGGACAAATTCTGGAAGGTGCCCCCTTACTCTTTACAGATAAGCTAGAGGTGCTTTTTTTTTTCTCTTTTTTTTGGCGGGGGGGTACCAGGGGCTGGGGAGTGAACCCCGGACCTCGTGTATGGGAAGCCGGCCCTCAACCACGGAGCCACATCCGCTCCCCTAGAGGTGCTTTTAATTTGAAACTGACCACGGGAAACCTGTGAGTGATGGCCACACCTTGGATTTGGACAACTGAGGGAGTTGCTCCTTAGTTCAGGCTTCTTTCCTTGAGCTCTTTGTAGCATTTGAAATTGTGGCCCACTCCATCTTTCCTGAAACTTTCTCCCGCTTTGACTTTCATGGCATCATAGATAAGTCAGGCATGTGATGAAGTGGAAAGACTGTGGACTTTAAAGCTGTGCAAATATGGGTTTGAATCCCAGCTCCGCACAAACCATCTGCAAGGCTTTGAACAAGTTTGACTTAACTTCTCCAGCTTGTGAGTTCTCACCTCAAAAATGAGAGCTATATACCCATTTTGTATCCCAGTCCAACCTTGGAGCCTTACTTCACTGCAGCTTTGTGAGGATAGGAGAGGATATTTTTGTTTGTTTTTAGGAGGTACTGGGGACTGAACCCGAGACCTCATACATGGGAAGCAGGCGCTCAACCACTCAAGCTGAATCTACTTCCCAAGGCATTTTTTAAAAAACTGGACATGGTGCTAGCACAGTACCTTTTATGAGAGAAGCACTCAATAATTTAACTGCTTTCTATTCCCTGTGAAGACAATATAGTTTCTTCCTCCATTGATCTTAGCAACTGGTTTTCAGTCCAAGGTCAGAGGGCTTTGTTGAAGTGGATGCTGTGATGATGCAGCTTGAAGGGCCTTAGAGAGTCTCAAAACTTGGGAATAGTGTCCTGTGTTGATTACTTCTCAAGGTCTCTCTTGGGGTCCTTATGGAGGGGAGGTTTTGTTGAAGAGGTGCCCATCCACATCTGCTCAGTTCTGGGCTCAGCTCTGTCGTTGTATAACTCTGTGACCCCAGGCAAGTCGCTGGTTTCTTCTGGGCCTCAGCTTCCTTGTCTATAAAGAGGGACATTTCGACTGGATGTATTCTCTTTCCTTCCCACTTTTTAACACTGTGTTTTTCTGCTCCTGCTGTCTTGGTCCAAGATTTGCAGAGATTCGTTAGGAATTTACAGCTTGTGATTGCTTCACTTTCTTGGAAACAGTTCCCTATTTTCAAACGGCATGAACTTTAAGAATCGTCATCATTTGTTTGCTGACCAGAGAAGTGATGCCTTTTTATCACTTTAATGTGATGATATCATGCATTTGGGGGTGCTCAACAAATAGTTTTTCGATTAAAAATTAAAAAATATATATATATGTCTCATTAAAAGACATGCTCACAGCAGAAACTCTGGGCAATACAATGATAGCTAGACTCACCCTCTACATTGGCTTTTTTGGAGTTTAGGGAACCAAATAGTATATTGGAAAGAACCAAGGCACTGAAATAAGACAGATCTGAACTTAAATCCTTGATTTTCTGTTTAGCAACTGTATGATTTTGCTCATGGTATTTAACTTCTCCAAGCCTCAGTTTACTCATCTGTAAAATGGGGATAATGGGATATCTCACCGGGTTGTTGTGAAATTACATGGAATACTTTATGCGAACTGCCAAACACAATGCTTGACGTGGAGTAAACACGAAATAAAAACGAGCTCTTTTTCTCTTCCCTTGGATTGTTTCTGATGTCATGGGGCTAGGCAGTGCTACTAGTGGGTTTGAGGCAAAAAGCCTTGATTTCAGAAGTGAGAAGGAACTTATTTGTATATATATATTTTTTAAACCACCTCAGGGTGTGGTCTCCATTTGAGTGTGCCAGTATGAAAGGGGAGCTGGGGAGGGTTAGGTTGGTTAATGCTTTGCTTTGCCTTTGAAAAAGACGGTATGTTCTCTAGGAATCGACAGTTCTTCCATTCTAGGAAGAAACCTTGAATCATTACAGGAAATTTTTTTCCCCACAAATACCTTATCAATGAAAGTAGTTAAACATAGAACCTTCAATTGGGAACAATTTCGGGAAGAGTCAGAGTGGAGACGGGCATACCAGGGCTGGAGCCAACATCTTTGAATTAGTTAATCCTGGATTTTCATCCCTGACCCTTGAAGAAAAAAAATTATTGAAGACAAAATTTTTTTTAAATTAAAATGCTATGTTATGTCAAAAGACTTCGAATACCATCAATAATAGAAATAATGCCAAATAATTTTCTAAATAATTAACTAAAATAGGCTTCTATGGGTTGCCAAAGGAAAGCTCTTTTCAGACAGCCAAAGGTGGCACCAGAAGTGTCTGTGGCTTGGGGGCAGTAGCTGAGGTGCCCACTCTTCTTCTACCAAGGTGAGCCCCAGGGGTCCGAGCATCCTTTCTGCAGCGTCGCTTGTGCTAGACTGGAATCGTCCACCCTCCCTCTTGTATGCTTTCATTCACACCCTAAATCAGTGTTAATTGGCATGGTTGACAGGAGCTCACTGTTAACCAGTTTCAACTGTTCTGCTCCTTCAAAGATAGCTTCTAACTGAGTCTACCTTTAATTGCAGCTGGAGGTTGCTTTACTACATTCTAAATGTTATGTTAATTGACACTCCCCAGATATCTCCATTTGGGGCTTGGTGTCCTGCATGCCCTTAGACTCATGCTTTCTTCAGGTTGGTCACTAAAACCCAGCTAAGCCAACACAGTCTCACCTCTTTTAACTAAGCTATTTCCCACAGGGTTGATTTTAAAGCCAAGGGTCTTGAGCTCCTTGTTCTTCTTTTCCAAAGTGGAAAGGCAAGCTTCTTTATCACCTTACTCTGGCCCTTTCCCTTTTGTGAATGCTTCCCTTTCCCTCCAGTCTGAGCAGCTCCTTCAGAACTGATCACCGATGTTTATAAGGGGAAAGGGAGGGGGAGGGAAGAGGGAGGGGAAGGGAGAGGAAGGGAGGAAGAAGGAGGGAGAAAGAGATAGAGGGAGGGAGGGAGGGGGAAAGTGCACACTCAAATGCTAAAGAGAACTTGAGCAAGCTTTTTCTGTACAGCCTGCTCCGGTATCACCCTTTTAGTGCTGGGCTGGGCTAGAAGAGGCTGTAATTTGTTGCCTCTGCCCTTGGGCTGTTCTTACCTGGGGCTGAGGTCACCACAGGTTAAGCCTCAGGGATTCCTTCTTTTCCACTATCTGAGTGTCTCTCCCCTGGAGCAGTTGAGGGAAGGGGCACTGGTGGCCCAGCCTCACTCCTGAGCACACAAAGGCTGTGGCTGGCCCAGTCCTGGGGCAGTTGAGAGCTGCTCACAGACACTGTTCTTGAAGTTTTGCTGCTCGCATTCCAGTGGGGTCAGGAAACAGGAAGCCAAACAAAGGAAAGAAGCACAGGGGAAGAAACCTAAAGAGAGAAACCAGAACAGAGGTACTTTCAAATCTCTCTAATAATTGGTTCATCCTACTTATTTTGAGTAGAGTAGGCAATGGGACTATAGTGAAGACGTTTTTAAGTAAATATTTTTATTTTAATGAAATATAGTAAAACAGCATATATGTCGCAATGTACAGTTTAAAGAACTGTATAATAATGCAAATGCCCAAGTACCAAGTATCAAGGTATGTGGATTTAACTTACTTTAATATAGACAGACTCCATTTTCATCCATTTTATTGTTTATGTTAAAATAACTATCCCTCTCCCATACATTCTTTTCTTGACCCAAATGAAATATTTACCTAAGGTCAAGACGGGAGAGAGAAATGACTAAAATGAATGTCTTTACTAAAATACCAATAAATTTGTCAAAATCAAAAAAAAAAAAAAAAATGTTCTAGTTTAAGAAACAGAACATTATCAATGCACTTTGAAGCCCTTGTGGGGCTAGAGGAGCAGTTTTTAATTACCCATGGCTATTTAATCCACAGCCAAATGTCTGAATCCACCATACATTTACATTTAAATATGTCAAATCTCTTTTGGTATTCACCAGATAAGAACTGGTTTTAATGATTTGAAGGATTCCTACCTCTCCAAAGCCTCTCATTAGCCATCCACCTCCACTAGCTGCCATTAAGGATTTTCCCCAACTTTTGTCTCCAAATAAATGGGTTGGTAATCCACACAGGGAGACCTATTTATATGAATAGCATTTGTCTTGCTACCCTATTCTTCCTAAATTATGTGGGCTATTAGAACCAAGAATCTTTACAGACTTAAGGAAGTAGTAAAATCCTTCATCTGCAGCCCACATCAGCTAGTCTATACATTGAGGTCTTTTTTTGGAGAGGGAATGGTACTATTTTCCTTTGAGACACAAGCCTTGAGGTTTACAACAATGATCCTTCTTCTTCCTTGCCTGGCCTTTTCCAGAGGGATTTTGGAGAATGGTTTTGTGTATTGCTTGAAGGCAGCCTTAGGAACTTTAAGCTGGAGTGGGTGGGTGGTGCAGGTAAGAGTAGATAGAGACAGTCTTAGAGGCTACTGAGAAGTCTTTCTGAGCAGTACTCAGTGCCTACCTGCAGCTGAAGGTCATGAAGCATCTTATCATGGTCCATCACTCAAAAGCAGGCTGTGATGATGTTGTCACCCACATACGTCATGGCACATGGTACAATGTCACCTTTTTCTGGGTGGCACTGGGTCCTGCTCCCAGGATGTTTTGGTACCCTCCACCCCATTCCTGCACCATGGCCCACTGGGCTGAACCTGGGCCAGCTTCCAGTTTTCCTATTTTTGCAGCCTCTTTGGCAGGGCTTTGAGAAAGATGATGTGAGACCCTGAAGAATGCAGACTCTGTATTCCTTGTGCCTTGTTTCATAGTGGCCCTCCCTCCTCCCAGTGTTATTTCCAAGAATTCCCAAGACCAGGAGTAGTTTTTGGTCTGAGACCCAGATGTACTTCTGGGCTGGGGGCTTTTTTGGGATCTTTTTGAGGATTTGGCAGTATCACTGATGGGCAGGGTCTGGGCAAGAAAGAAAAGTAACTTCTTTTTACTTTCCTTCCTGAAAATTCATGTCACTTTGCTGAAGCCTAGTCT
>JAQZBX010076800.1:0-14382 GCA_029593785.1 Cabassous unicinctus | reverse complement strand
CCCCCCCCCCCCCCAGGAGGTACCGGGGATTGAACTGGGACCTCGTACGTGCAAAGCGGGCGCTCAACCCCTGGGCTACGCCTGCTCCCCAGCAGAAGCCTGCTTTGACAGTAATGGGAACGTTCCGAGGCCTTCGCGATTCAGACCTAAGGAAGGGGAATTGCTCTTTGCTGTTTTTCTCCTCATTAAAATGGCAACTTATGCCAATGTATTTCCATAACGATTTTAAATCTTTTTCTTGCTGAGCGTCATACGTCAAGTCAGCGCCGTGCAGCCGGCCCGTGAGAGCTTGTCAAGCTCCCCATTTTTTATTTTAATAATCAACCTGCTCCGCGCGTGCAGCTTGCAGACTGCGTCCGCCTCCGCTGAAAGCAGCTCCCAGTTACGTCGTGCTCTGGAGAGGAAAGGCCACTTGAGGGTCCGTGGTTGTTCGATGGGCCAGCGCCGGCTGCCCGCCCGCCTGGGCTCTTCTCCCCGAGGAGGGGAGCGGGGGAAACGTGCGGCCCAGCCCCTGGGTCCTTGCGGGTCCAGGCAGAGCCCTCGCGGGCACCCGTGTGGTGTGGGGTCAGGCGGGGTCTCCGCTGCCTCGAGGGTGGATAGGTCCACGCCGTGGCCGTGCGCGCAGGCCGAGAAGCACGGGGCGGGTCTTTGCTGCTGACTTGAGAAGAACTTGGTGAGCTCTGCAAACAGGAGCCCCAGCCCTGTGGCTCCTGTCACACGAGGTGGGTGACACCAAGCCCCGGGTCACAGCCGAGCCTCTTTGAAGGCCAGTGAGAGGCCATATCAAAGTGTTTGCACACGTGGAACGGGCTCCCCAGAGTTTCTTCTCTTTTCTTTTCCTCTGTCAATTAGGATTTGATCAGGATTCCCGGGAGGACGGATGTGTAAGCTCCAGCTGCAGCAGGGATGTTCAGAAGCTCTGGGAAGAGGAGGTGTTTTCTTGACAACTCCGCGGTGGGAGCCCTGCTTCAAATGAGTGGGTTTCAGAGGAGCGCTTTGCGACTCTAAAGGGATGCTTCCTGTCGCGGTTGCGGTGGTGATTTAAGGGCAGTGCTGCGGGGCGTGGCCCCGGGGTCGTCAGGAGGCAGACCCGGCGGCCCTGCTGACCGTTTGCTCTTGCAGAGCCAGTTTTTTCCTCAGGACGCTTTGCTCTCTGCAGAAGTGCACGTTGTTTAAAAAAGAAGTCGTTTTAACAGCAGGTGGAGAGACTGCCGATCGGTGCGCACCTGCCTGCAGCGCCTTCTGGCCCAGCAAGGCGCGTCAGCGCCACCGAGTCTGGACGTGCGCGTTCGCCAGCTGGTGTCAGGAGCACGGCGATGGCGCGGGGGCCTGCGAAGGCATCTTTGCTGGGCTGACCCGTCGCGTGGTGGCTGGCACGGCCGCCCTAGGCGCGAGCCCTCCCAGCTGCCCACCCGCTGGCAGATGCGTGGAGCTGCCCGGGAGCAGCGGCCCTTGGTGAGGTCCGGTGCTGGGCTCCGGGGGCTGGAGAGGCTGAGCTGGCTCTTTGTGTGGGGAGGGTGGCGCTGGCCGGCAGGCACAGACGCTGTGACGTGCGGGGGCAAGTCCACTCCACGAAGCTGTCCTGCCGTCACGCTTGAGACGGCATCGAAAGGGGCTGCAGGTAATTTGTGCAGAAGCGGACACCAGCGCAGCCTGGTTATTAGAACAGCTCACGCACCAGCGATATTTAAGGCACCTTCTGACGCTGCCTGGCGGGATCTGGAGAGTTTTTCAGTAGCTTCTTTGCCCCTGAAAATGTGCCTTGGCTTTTTCTCTGGGTGTTTTCGCGTTCTCAATTCTCACGGCAACGGGAGGGTCTTCACTTCCTGCTTTGTGGCTCCAGGAGAGCTGGGACTTGGTTCTGTGAGCAGATGTCTGGGCTCCAGGGCAGGATGTTCTCTGTGGGAGACAGACCTGGGCCTCTTAGCAGCTTTTCTTCTTTCAACAACACCTGTGAAGTTTACGAGTTCCTCCGAGGGAGACTCAGAAATCTACATTAGAAAGCCTTGTTTCCTGCCAGGAGGACTGTCAAAGAGTTTATGGGACGCCCTTCTGCAGGCTTAATGCATTTATTGCCATATCATATACTCAGGTTGACTCTTCCTGCTTTACCAGGGTACAGCAAGAGGGTCTTCTCAACGTGCTGCTGGAAATTAGAGGTTGAAGATCAGTGTGGAGACGGCGCTGCTGCTTTTTCTTGGCTTTGGGCTTACTGGTAATGTTACTGTTAGCTGAGGAAGTCTCACGGGGGCAGGAGGAGGAAGGGGCCAGGGTGCTGGCGCCGATCTGGACTGGAGTTTGGGCGAGCTGCGGTAAGGCTTTGGGGCGAGGCTGTGTCTGCCTGTCGGTCACAGGTCCCTGAAGGGCCCAGGTCAGCAGGACGTCTAGGGGAGCTCAGGATGGACTGGGGATCCGGGGCCTGTAGGCGTGTTTTGGATGAAATTGAGAATGGAGCAAGAGAAGCCAATCGGGAAAGAAGAGAGAGGGACTGAAGGCTTTCTGTCTCCTGGGCTTGACCCTTGGACTCCAAGGCTGGCTCTTCTCTGTCGTGGTCACTTCTTGCGCAAAGGTATGTGGGCAGCAGCCCAGGTTAGGCTTCGTAGGAAGGGCTCATAGATACTTGTTGGGTGAAGGAATGGCGAGCAGAGGATGCCTTTGCACATGGACTCATCAGCTTCTCCTTAGACGTGCTGCTACTCCTGCTTTGTGTTCTGCAAGCCACCACCGACTTCCTACTCCTTCCCAAGCCAGGAGCCAGCTAGACTCCTCCCTCTTCTCCATCCTCCTCATATAACCAGTCTTATGTCCGTTTTGATTCTAAATATATTGCAGTATTTTCCTATAGGCCTTCCTTAGGAAGCCTAAGTAATTTCTCACATGCAATCGAATCAGACCTGCTTCAAATCCTTTAGTGCTTGCAGGGTGAATTCTGAACAGCTTAACAAGGCTTAGGGGGCTCTCCGTGCCCGAACTGCCCCTGGCTGCCCTCGTAGCCTCTGCCGCGTCGCCTCACGCTCCAGCCACTGGAAGGACCCGGCCACGCAGTGGGGTCACCACTGGGTCACCAAAGCCTTCGTGCCGTCCACCCTTCCGCCCGGCATGTCCCCTTCTTTCCAGGCGGCAAACCTGCGCTCACCCGGCAAGTGTCTCCTACTCCCTGAGGCCTTCTGAGTCTGGCCTGAGGTGGAACTTTCTGCTCCCTTCTCTGATACACCTGTCCTCAGGCATTCTCTCGGCATTGCATCTTGTTCCCCTGCTTCCTGCACAGCTCCGGGGGAAGGAACTATTTCTGCCATATATCTAACTTAGATTAGTTCAGCATTTCACTTTGCTTCAGGCAAACCCATTATTCTGAAAGAGGAGAGCTCTCTGTTTTCCACAGAAGAGGCACAGAACAGGTCAAAATTGCTCATCTGTGGCTTTGACAGACCTAGATATCTGAATTTGGGCCCCGAAACCCTGAAGGCCCCGCTGCTTCCTCCTCCCGCGCTGGGGTGGTCTGGGTGCTGGAGGGCAGGGTCCGCCAGCCACTCCCTGGCCAGGCCTGTGGAGAGAGCGAGCTCGGCTGTGGCCGCCAGCAGCTCCAACTCCAGGGAAGGGGTAGACACTGCAGGCTCTGCGGCCTTGGGAATGAACCCGGAGCCAGGGGAGGCCTGAGGGAAGCACCGTTGTCGCTGAGGAGGCAGAAGAGGGAGCCGAGTGGAAGCTGAAGGCAGAGTTGGTGCACGTGGGCCTGGGTGAGCCGCATGTGCTCCCCAGAAAAGGATGAGCGGCGCTGCCTCGCCCTTGGGTGCTTGTAGGAACCGCTTCCCTGTTCCTTTGATTGGAACAGAAAAAACAAGGTGAGTTCCAGCACCTGAGGCAGGGGGACGTTGTGGTAAGCTTTCGGGCCGGCCGTGGCCTCGGGCCCCGTGTGGTTCTGTGGCTTCGTGTGCCTGGCCTCGGTGCAGGCGGGGTCTGGAGGCAGCATTGCTGGACTGCTCTCCTCTTCCTCCTTCGTCCTTTTAAACGGGGCTCTTCGTTTACCGAATGTTTACTGTCTACGGCAGCTCCCCTTTTGGCTCCACACGGTTAAGACAGTCCTCTTCCTGAATCCCAGTGTTCTCACCGTAGCAGGGCAGGCGAGCATCACCTTAAAGAGAAACCTTCAAGAGACACTATTCTGAAGTCACCAGCTATATTGAAGCAAAGATTCTTGTGTTCCAGGCCATGATGGGAAATTCTAAAAATGTTCAAAATGTGTGACCTCGGACAAGTCGCCTAAGCTTGCCCAGCCTGTTCCTAATGTGTGAGGGGAGAACCGAGCCTCTCCCGGCTTTGGGCCCCGGTGAGGGTGGGATGAAATTACAAGCGACATCCACCGAGAGTGCGCGTGGGCCGGTGCGGGCCGCCACTGCTGTGTTTATGGCTTCGAAGGCCCTCGAGGCCCATGTTGCTGAAGAAAATCATGAGGACGTGAAGACAGGAAAAGGCTGTAAGTCCCAGATTTGGCACCTTCACACACAAAGCGAAGACCATTAGACTTTGCCGCAGGGCTGTTAGAAAACTTCTTGGCTCAACTGATGCTAAGCAGACATGGAAATCAAACTTGGGTCTCCTCTCTCCACACACTCACGCACACCTGTGTATGTGTTTATTGGTTTATCAATTATGTATGGACCATGGTATGTGCCATGTTATTTATGTACCATGTTATTTGCTTTGCAGAACATGTACTGAAAAATAATGGAAGTGATTGTTTAAAACAGACACTTCTGTGCTCACGTGGAGACAGTGCTTTAAAATTTTGGGGGGTTACAGGCTCTGTCACCAGGTTCTGTGGCCGTAGGTGGAACCTTCGGTGCCGATTGGAGGATTTTATTGGCTCCCACAGACAGCAGCGCTGGCTCTGCTGGGGAGGGCGGCGTCTCGTCCCGGTGTCAGGCCGCCTTCAGCTCTGCTGGAGCAAGGCCGCAGCTCTGCAAAGCTGGGCAGTGCCTTGTCACTGCTGGAGAAGGCACTAGAAGGTACTGCCAGCACAGGTTTGTAACCCCTAAAGTGAGGGTGCTGGAGAGGGTCGTATTCTGCTCGTTTAGATTTCCTAACTCCAGTTTTCATGGTTCTCAGGTCCCGACCAGCCTCCAGCTGTGTGCCTTCAGACAATCCCCCAAACGTCTGAGCCTTAGTGTCTTCATTTGTAAAGTAGGGATAAAAGTAGGATGAAAGTAACGACCAGATAGTCGCTGCTGCCACCTTTGAATTAGATAACGCACGTGGAGATGCTGCACTGCACGAGCCTCCTTGATACCAGTCTCTGTCCACCATGATTTTCCAATTACTAGTCTGCCGAGATTCTGTAACACATTCGCTCTGTTTTTATGTCTGCATTTCATTTATTTTTAAATGCATTTTTCAGTTTTAAGTAAATATAAATATGCTCGTAGTCTAAAACATCAAATGATATTACAGGCTTTAAAATGAAGGGCTGCAGTCTCTTCCCACCCAGTCTCCATATTTACCACTTTAGTTCCTCCCCTGGAATTGAGCTCCTTACTTACAGATAATACCTTTCGCGCTGGAGTTTCTTGTTGCTGCCGTTTTTTCTAGACACACATTCATTCTTCCTGTGGAATATGAGAATTTAGCTTCCCTGCACCTCCTTCCCTCCCCCAGCACAGCCTCATGTGCACACGCACGCACACGCGTGCACACACGTACATGCACTCACACACGTACACATGCACGCATGCACACGCACACGCATACATTCACACGTGTGCACACATGCACACACGTGCACGTATACACATGCACACTAGCATGCACATGCTCACACACGTGCACGCATGCACACTCATACGCGTGCACACACATGCATACACTCCCATGTGCACGCACACATGCACACTCACGTGCACGTACACATGCACACTAGCACGCACACGCTCACACACATGTGCACTCGTGCACACACACGTATACACTCACACGTGCGCACACGCATGCACACACGCACACGCGTCCCTTACCTCACCCCAGCCTTGTTGACGCAGCGCCCTTGTAGCCTTGCGACGTCCTGTGGTTCTCTGTTCTCGTACAACTTTTTGTGTTTCCTGGAGCTACTAATGGTCTCATCTTTTGTTGACTTACATTTTTATGAACTTATCAATCATGCCTCCCTATTCTGACAGAACTTGTAAAACTGCTTTTAATGCGGTTCGGCCCCCCAGGCGACCGGCCTGTCACACTGTTGTCTTGGAGACGTCCTGCTCGGTAGCTGGCGGCCTGGCTCTTGCCGCTGTCACCTTCAAGGTGCCTTTCGCATCTCCCCGTCCTAGACTCAGGGCTTCACATTTGCTGGTTGACTTTATTCCCTGGTAGTTTCTTGAGAAAAGGAACTTGGGAGATATATTTTTTTGAGATCTTATATTTCTGAAAAGGATTTTATTCTACCCTCACTTTTTAAAAAACATTTATACACTTTATTCTGAAAATTGATAAAGGAAAAGAATAAGCATTTACCCTGTCTTTTTTAGGAGGAAATATAGTTAATCCCTAGTGGATGAGGGGAAACTTTCTTTACAGGAAAATGTCAGCTAATAAGTGTGAAAGGAACAACAGAATTAAGAAACCCTCTATATTCCCACTCTTCATAAAAATAACTGACAAAGGCAGAAAAACCAGTGCTTGCTAAACCACTGAGGAGGCTGCTGCGGAGCCTCTGCCCTGTGCCAGAGCACCCACAGGCTGCTCGGTTTGGCTGGGCACAGGATTCTACGCAGGAAGTGGTCTTCCCTCACGAGAGCGGAGGCGTTATTCCATCACCGCCCAGTGTCCGGCACGGCTGCGGAGAAACCCAGAGCCACTCTGGTCACCTCACTCTCCAGGTTGTGAATTGTTTGTTCCTTTTTCCTTTCTGGAAGTTTTTGGGATTCTCTCTTTATCCCTGGTGTTTTAAAAATTTCCTGGTGATGGGCCTTGATGTCCTTCCTTTTTCTTTTCTGTGCTGGGCACATGGTCTGTCGATGTAATCTGGAAATTCATGTCCTTCAGTTCTGGAAAATTTTGTAGATCACTTCTTTGGGAATATCGTCGCTTCCTTTGTAAAAATTGTTCCCTCTTCCTGGAACTTCTGTTGGGCTTCATGGGTTGATCCTTTAATTTTCTTAACTTTTTAAATCCTTTGTGTCTTTATCTTTTTGTACTACGACCTCAACTTTGTTTTCCAGCCTTCTTTGTAAAATTAAAATTTCTGTTATTTAAATAATTTATAAGTTCATTTTTGCTTTCTGAATGTTCACTTTTTATAGCACCCTGTTCTTGTTTTTTGGATACACTATCTCTCCTCCGATAGTAACTCTGGTGGGTGTTTTTCTCTTCCAGTTTTTGTTTGCTTTCTCTTATCTGTTTAATTCCTTCAGTCTCTAGCCTTTTGCTGGTGAGGCACAAAAGTTGCTCGAAAGCAATATACTTGTAGATGCACTTGGACACCCAGTGCGACGCACAGGAGCTGATTACATGTGGAGTGGTTAGGGTGGGGAACCCCTGATTCTTAATATCTGCCCATTCTTAAGCCTGTCATCATTTTGGGGAAACAAATAGGGAAAGGGTCTGAGAGGCATTTCATAATTCAGTGTGTGCAACTTTGAGTTAATTTCCTTGTTTTCAGTCCTGCATCTTCACCTGCTGTCAGCCGTGTCCCAGAGTCCATATCCTGTCTCGTTTATTTTTCCAGAGTAAGCCTCCAGGCTTCGCAGAGGTGGGGAAGGGGGAAATGGTCCAGGAGTCGGCCACCTGCCCCCTGATGCAGTGTCATCGAGCCTCGTGTTTTCCTGTCCCGCTTTCACCCTCGTCTTTGAAGCTCCTGCTGTGTCTCCAGTTCCTAAGCTTTTGTGCATTTGACTTGCTTTGCTTCTTAGATGCCTTACCCTGTGGAGGACGGGGCTCCGATTTTACTCTCGTGAAGTCTTTTGCCACTTCTGCTTTGCATCTCCTGAATTTTTGTTGGCATATTTTGCCTGCTGTTATTCTCTCTCCTGTCTTTGTGTGTTTATATCTGTTTATTACTTTGCTGTCATTTGGGTGGGAGGAGAGATAGATAATGCGTGTATTTTGATCTGATCCATTTTACCAGACGCCGCCTCTTCTTTTGTCCTTTTCACCCTCGTTGAAGCCGCTTCCTGTACTTACTCTAACTGGGCTTCAGCTCACCTAAGATTACTGCTCCCTCTAATCCTGTCCTGTAAATGACACAGCCTGATGTACGGGTGCTGCAGGAGAATGGCTTGGGCCTGACGACTCGGCCATCCAGCGCTTGTCTGGAATAACTCGCTTTTGCAGCTCCAAGCTCAGCCAGGGTCATTCTCCTTGACCTGGTCAAGTCCTTAGGTGCTTCTGGGTCAGACGGGCCAGCAGGAGTTCAGTACTGGTTCTAGGACACGGAGCAGTGTGAGTCGGCTTGGTGAGACAGACCCCAGGCGACAGCTGCAGCCTGTGCCCAGAGCCGTCAGCAGCTCTGCACCTCCTGCCTCCAAGCAAGCAGACAGCCGGCCCGATGGAGGCAGCCTCCAGCAGTTCTCCCTGCTGCCTCCAGGTCTTCACACCAGCTTTATCCCAGCATCCTCTCAGATTAAGTGCCTAAAATATCAGATTTATCACTGCAGATTCTTAGTTCCGGAGCCTCTGTTGCTTAATGAAAAAACAGTGTCTAATTTCTACCCTCCCTTTAGTGCTCACTGCTCTGTCACTGTCGTCTTGTGAGTCAAATGAACTTGTTTTCTTTTCCTCAGGCATGTCTGTGCCTTCCAGCTTTCATCGCCTTGCGTTCCTCTGAGCACCTCTCAAACACTATCCCCAAGTGATGAGCCAGAAATATCCTGCCCATCCTTTCGGGCCACTTCAGGTGCCAGCCCCTCGACCACCAGTCTCACTTCCACCCCAGCGTTGCAGCGCCGTGGCTTACGGTACTTCTTGCTGTCATTTATTACATGAAATATTTCTTTTCATGGGAAATCTCGATTAAGCTAAAAATTAAAGACCTTGTACCAAAGCCAGGTACTCTGCGAGGCACGTTCATACTCGTCTCGTTTACTCTCCATAATGACCGCTCAGACGCTCAAGGAAGAATTGCAATGCCCATTTTATAGATGGGAACAGTGAGACCCAGGGAGTGCAGCTCTTCACTGGGGTCGCACGTGCTCGTGCCGTTCTGCCGCAGCCAGGCCCTGCGGGTGAAGCGCCTCCTGCACCTGCCCTGGGAGGAGCCGGTCCAGGCCCTGGACGGCAGCAGCGGGTGTGGGGCCAGGACGCAGAGCTCACGGAGCCCGGGGCCCTGCAGAGCCGCGGCCTGGCAGTGGCCAGGCACTGGGGTCAGAGTTCGGTCAGGGAGGGAGGCCAGCCCGAGGCCGCCTCCAGAGCTGTCGCCACGGTCCACGAGACGCTTGGCGGTTTGGCTTGCTAGGCCCGTCGGCTGGCGCGGGGGCTGCAGGCGTGTCCTCCGTCAGGTGGCGTGGGAGACCCCACTGTAACCGGTCCCACAGGGAAGACTGAGGACGGGCATAGCACTTAAAATCGCGCTTACTGCTCCGTGCCCGCCCTGACTTCTGGGTATTTATTCACTGTTACGGCGTCGGGGGCATCATTAGATAGAGAGCGGTGCACTTCCTCTTCCTCTTTGCTTATAACATTAAAACTTGGCTTGGAGCTGTAAAATGAAATTCCATTCCTTGATGTGAAGCTTTCTAACGCCGTTGTCCCGGCTCTCTCTCGCTTGCTGTCCTCCTCACTCAGCTTCCAGTTTCCTTCCAACAAGAGCTCCTCCAGGCCGCTCACCGTCTCCCAGGCTGGGACTTGCTTTCTTTAAGCTGCTGCCGAGCACGCCCACCTCCTCGGTCACCCCCGGCCCTGAGGCTTGACCTGCTGTGCCTGGTGAGGTCCTCGGGCGAGGAGCTGGGCCTCGGGGAGGTGGGATCCAGATGCCGCGCCGCTTTCTTTCGCTCATCGAGCTCGATTCGGCTCCACGTAAAATGGGCCTTCAGCTCTTCAGACAGAGGTGCCGTGGAAACGGGCGTTTGTGCTTCGTTAACCGGCGGCGGCTTTGCAGGGGCCACCCCGGAGCGAGGATAACGCAAGCGTGCGCACACGTGGCCGGCAGCCCTGCCCCGTGCGCTGAGGAGGCGGCTTTCGCGGGGCCGGTTGCTGAAGCGATCCTCCCAACAGCTCGTTTCCCCCCGGCCGTACCAGGCCCAGGAGTCACTGCCGCAAGCAGGGAGTGGGTGATGCTGCGCACCCACCACAACAGGGGCAGAAAACCGGGCCGTGGCTGCCCGTCATTACTGGGGGGCCCCGTGGGGCACGGCCCTGCCGCCAGCAGCGCGCCAGCAGCTCAGGGCGCGCGCCTGGCTCCTGGATTTGGCTCAGCACCAGCCTACGGAGCGGGGCCGCCACTATGGTGGTTTCAGCGCAGGCGTCCTGGTGCGATTTTAGAAGTCACTCGCAGCTTTTAAAAACCAGCAGTGTAGTAGACGAGAGCTAGACAAAGATAGAGGCAAACGGAGAGGTCTTTCCATCTGTGTCCTTTCATCCTGGGTCAGAGTTCAGACATCTTTCTTGTATCTATCTGTAGAAATCCATCAGGTATCCATCACAAAGAAAACCTTAGCAAGTTTAAGAAGTAGAACTTTTGTAGGACATAGTCTCAACTATAATCCAATAAAAATAGAAATATATTCTATAAAGCTCACCACCACTCCCAGTTGTGACTATTTAGAAATTAAACATACATTCCTAGATAATTATTGGATCAAAGAAGGAATTAAAAGGGAGATTATAAGCTGTCTGGAAAGAAATGAAAAGGAGAATGCTTTATACTAAACCTATGGGTCATGGCAAAAGAGGGAGCCAGAGGACAATGTGTAGCCTTCAATGGTATCATCATTACAGAGGTGAGAGGGAAAATACAGCTGGTGAAGTAATCATTTAAAGAAGTTTGGAAAAATACAACAAATTAAACCAAAAGAAAGCGGAAAGAGGAAAATATGCATAAAAAGCTAAATTTAATGAAGTAGAAAACTAACCAAAATGTTAGGAAGGTATATAAATTTAACTTATTTTAGTCTTGAGGGAAGACTAAAATAGAAATTTAACCATATGTATGATCAGAGAGAAATGTTTGAGAAAATCTCAGCAGTTTCACTTGATGGAATATTATGTAGCCATTAATCTTGTTCTAAAATATTTGTAAGGTTGGGCTGATGGAAAGGTTTTGGGAATGGACAGTGGCGATGGGAGTGCGACATTGTGAGTGTAATTAACAGCACGAAGTGTGTACTTGGAAGTAGATAAATGGGAAATTATATGTTGTATATTTGCTACCACAGTGAATAAAAGATTCGTAAGAGAGCTGACAGAAATGCTTATGTCAAGTGGAAAAACAGAATAAGAGATTGTGTTATAATACGGCCGTAACCGTGAGCGTGTACACAGTCTCTCCTCCCCCCAGGTTCTGCAGAGAATTAAGCCTGGAAAGAATACATCAGAATACCACGGCGGGGGTGAGGCACCGCTATACGCCGCAACGCGGATGAGCCTGGAAACGTCACGCTGGGTGAAAGAAGCCACTTCGTAAGGAATGTCCAGACAGGCGCATCCGTGGAGACAGGAAGCAGCTTAGCGGTTGCCTCGGCCTGCAGGGGCTAGGGGTCCTCTGGGGGGGCGAGCATACCCCGAATTGGCGCTGGTGCTCGCGCAGCTCGGGGGCCACTAAAACCCGTCGCCCGGTGAAGTGCGTCTAAATGACGCCGCTACGAATCGAATCACAGTGATTCTGCTCGTTTGTCTACCCTCTTCTGTAATCACAGATTTTCCATGGGTGAATTATGCATTGCTTTTGTAATGGAAGCCTAAACTAAAAAACACTTTAAAGGAGAGATGGTAACAATTGGCCTTTGAAAGAAATGGCAATGACAATAAATGGTTAGCCTGCCTTCTGAGAGGGTGAGAGGAGGCAGACTCCAGGAATCATAAAATTTGAGGGCTGGTTGTAACGCTTTACTGAGTTTTCAGTTGCCGTAACATCCAGAAAGAGCTTAAGAACTGTTCCTCTGTGGTCACGGGACACGCAGGGGTGTCTGGCCGGGGACTCCTGGGCAGGCTCACGTCTCAGAAGCGCTGGGGGCCGCTGGAAACCAGGTTCTAGTGAAGTAGCACGGAAGGCGCCAGACTCTGCGCCTATGCGCCAGAGCAGAGGCCCTTGCCTGCCTGACTCCTGTCGTGCGGCAGACTGACTTTTTGCTTTCAGCTTCGTGTGTGCAGGGAGCCGCGGTGATTTTTAACGGAAACCGAATGCCATTTTGAGCAGAAGCGTCCAGCTGCGTTTGAAGATGGGAAATTCCTACGCTGGACAGCTGAAGACTGCACGTTTCGAGGACGTGCTGCGCAGCTCCATCGAGGCGGCGCTGCGCTCCGGCAGCCTGGCTCCCAGGCCCGTCTTCTCCCAGCTGTGCCTGGAGGCCGAGCAGCTCTCCGCCGTGGAAGGTAGGCGGTGCTGCAGACTGGGGGGGTCTCCTCTTCTGCTCTTTGTAGGAAGAGTTATTATAGAGAGGAAATAGCACGCGAGTTCTTACTTGGCTAAAATTAAAATAAGTTTCAGAAGCGCAAAGAGCCATAAAGTTGCAGGCAAGAGAATTTCTCATTGAACAGACAGGAGGAGGAGGGCTGCGCAGACTGCCACGGACTGCTCGTTCGCGGGCATCCTGGTTACTTACTCTTGCCGCAGAATTGCCATTTCACCTGCCAGCTCTCGAGCCACCACAGCTCTGCTTTCCGCCTCTGCCCCAGATCCATGGCCACGTCCTGGCGGAGCGTTCTTGGTAGTTTCTCCTTGTGAGAGCGGGTTCACTGGCAACGTTGAAAAACCAGGAACAAACCCTTAGGATTTTAACATGTGCCAAGAATAAAAAAACGAATTATTCTCAAGCATGAGGACAACTTTAGAGCATAATTACCTGAGAAATAAAATGAGTATTTTTAAACCATTAGTTTATATTTTTTATATTCATGTATTTTTAGGTCAAAAGTAATTCTCTGGCCAACCATAGAATTAGACAGTTACTGTTACTGAGGTTCTTCTTGTAAGTTGTCTTCTACTTGCAGTTTACCTGCAGAGTTCACTTAGCTATTTCCGTGAAAGAGGGTTTAAAATGAATTGATTAATTAAATAAGAAAGTGTACAGTGTGCCATGGTCGTGATGTGCGTGCGATTGTGTGCATGTGTGTGAGATGTGTGCTTTTGTGTGTATGACTGCGTGTGTGACTGTATATGACTGTGGGTGTGTACGTGAGCGTATGTGGCTGTGTGCACGTGTGTGTGTGCACATGTGTGTGACTGTGTATATGACTGTGTGAATGTGTACGTGAGCATATGTGGCTGTGTGTATGTGTATATGACTGTGTACGTGTGTGTGTGCACATGTGTTTGACTGTGTATATGTGTGTGTACGTGAGCGTATGTGGCTGTGTGTACGTGTGTGTGTGACTGTACACAAGTGTACGTGACTGAAGGTGTGCAGGTGTGTCTGTGTGTATACGACTGTGTGTGTCCACGGTTTTGTGACCGCGTGTGTGTGCACGTGCGTGCCAGGGGTCTGGGCCTGGGGATGCTGCACATGAAGACGCGAGGCGAGGGGCTGCTGGTCTGCCTGGCCCTGCCTCGACTCCGTGTGGTGCCCGCTGGCCCCCCTTGCAGCAGGAGGCCCTCCCCGTGTCGGGGCTTAGAAGGCTGCGCAGTAAAGACCTTCCAGGAGCTGGATCCGGGTCGGAGAGCAGCTGGATTGTGCCAACTCTGAACCGGGAGAGCCAGGAGCTCTCTGGTGTTCACACCGGGAGTTTTGTGGCTGTGACATTGTGGAGAGACTGTTGTACAAGCTGTGGTGCTGGCTCGCTCAGAGACGCGTGAAATACGTACGGAAAGGGCGCCCTTAGCCCCGTTTGGAGCTGGAAGTCTTTGTTGCCAGTGACAGTAACAGTCACAGCAGCAGCAGTGATTAGGACGTACTTTTGAAGGGCACCTCAGAGCCCACAAAGTGCCTTCACCCCCCGAGCTAAAGTGATGGAACCCCTTGATTTGGGGAGGTCGAGAGTGGGTTTGCGTCGTGTAGGAGCCGCGGCGCTGGCGGCACTGAGTGGGAAGGGGACAGACGCAAAGGTGCTTCCGCGGGGAGGGGAGCGCCCTGCGCCCCGTGGGCTTTCCTTGGTCTGAGGTCTTGGGCAGGCCGGCATCTGCTGACAGAGCCCTGGGAGGCGCCTAGGCCTGGGCGGTGAAGCCTGTCTGCAGCCGTCCGCGGCCTCCTGGACCCTCACTTTGGTTTTCTCATTTGTCCAGCAAATGGAACAGAAATCCTCGCG
>JAQZBX010076799.1:0-14375 GCA_029593785.1 Cabassous unicinctus | reverse complement strand
GGGGATAAATAAATAAATAAATAAATCTTTTAAAAAAAAAAAGAGGCTTCTGTAAGATTCCAAACAAGTAACAAAGGCAAAGAGGGGCAGGGTTGCTGGAAAAGCAGATGGAATGGTGGGGGGGCTTCCACCTCGTTTCTGACCCAACCCACCTAAGACTGAGACAGGACATGCAGATGGCTCAGTGTCACGGGAAGCAGACGTACTAGTCCTCAGGAGCTGGGTCAGAACCTTCTGGTTCCGGGTAAGGAAACATGTACTGCACAAAATGACCACCCACGTGACTCCAGAGTGAATTCTGTGGAGCTGTCTCACCATGCATTCAATCGCACTCCTTTTCTGAGCACCCGCTGCAGGCCAAGACGGGTCTAGGAGCTGGAGATACAACTACAAGACAGACGTGGCCCCTGCCGTCGAAGTTCACCTACCAGCGAGAGACCCAGAAGAAAGACACAGAGAGGGGTCAACAGACCTTGGTGGCTGATGGAGCATGACGGTCAGGGGAGATGCAAGAGTCCAAGATGACTCCTAGCTTTCAGGTCTGCTTAGCTGGAAGAATGGGAGAACTAGTCATGGGAAAAGGCAACCTAGGAAGGAGGAGAATTGGGCAGGAATGTACAAGGTTCAGTTTGGGTCATGTTGAAACCAATGTCATTTCTCTTCTTGTCCTCTTGTCCATGAAAATTGACAGCATTTGTGGGAGGAGAAAGAAGCCAGGGCCAGAGAGTTGGGTTGCTCAGAGATGGTGTGAAGATGGCAAGGAGCCTGGGGCCTTGTACCATACCCCAAAGAAATGGGGCAGCAGAGCCCTGGCTCAGGAGTCAATGGCCTGCGTTCTGCTCAGCACTGACACTTCCTGACCCTCTAACCTTGGGCAAGTTACTTCACTTTTGAGTTCTTGGCATCTGTTAATCCTAGCCCATTCCACAGGGTGGCTGGGAAGAATCTGGAAGATATTTAGAAATTGTAAAAGGCTATATAAATAAATGAGGCCAAGTCCAAGACCCCCTTCAGACGAGCTGAGGTTCCAAACACTGATGTGCTCTTCCAGGGGCCCCGCATCTCTCAATGATTATGGGAGACTGTTGCTCTCTGGTGCTTCCACCCCTCTGTGCTACTGCAGCCCCACTGGGTGCTTCTTGGTGGCACTTTCTGTGAAACACTGAGCCCTTTCTTGAGGCCGTCCCAGGAAGCAAGACCCTCCAAGGGAAGACAGGGGAACCCATAGCCACCAGGACAACCCTGGCCCCTCAGAGCCTCACACAGGTCATGTGGGTGTCTGGGAAATGAGATGTCCAGCTCTGAGCATGTGCGTCAAGGAAGTTTATTAGTATCCACACTGGGGAGCCCCAGGCTCTCACCTAGGACAAGGGACTGAGAGCACCAGGGAAGGGAAGTGAGGCCACCACAGGCCCCAGCTGGCCTGGCACCCAGGAGATGGTGATGCTCCTGCTTCAAGCACAGCCAGGTCACCTCCCTGCCCTGTAAGTCTCCTGCTGAAGAGGCAGTGCTGTCCTCTCCACTGGGAACTGAGATCCCCAGAGGCTTCCTGACTTGCCTGATACCCGTCAGTCCCCCCAGAAATCTAGACTCAGGCCACCTCAGCCAGTACCAGAGCCCCCATGTCCTGCAGAGTCAGCCCCACCACCAGCCACTCCTGTCTTGCTCCCAGAACCTGAGGACTAAAGTCTGGAATGGACAAATTTTCTCAGGTTCTCCAACTGCTCCTCCAGGCGCTGCTCATCTCCATGGTTCTCGATGACCCAGTCAAAGTCCCCAAAGTCATCCAGGCCACATTCTGACTCAGCATCGTCCACTCCTGTGGAGAGGCATGGGCAAGGTCAGGCCTCAACCTTCCACCGGTCCCAGAAGGAGCAAGGCTTCCCCAGGCCCCTCCTCTGCTGCCCCAGAGCGAGCTCCACCCCACTCTGGAGGGCACTTCCCCCCCCTCAGAAACACTGGAAAGCAGGAGCAGCTCAGGTAGTCCCTGCAGACTTAGCTCTTCACTAGCCACTGCCTAGGAGGGGGGACTGGGTCATCTAAACCCACAGACAACCCACAAAGGCATGGCGTTTTCATCTCATGTGAAGCTGGCAAGGTCTATTTCTATGCCTAAATCTTTCTGATTGGAGCCTCACAGCACTCCGGAGCCCAGGTCTCAATTCTCAGATTCCATTTCATAATCCCTCCAGGCCTGCCATGGAGACAGCAGGAGGCCTAGAGCACAGGGTGGGTGCTGTGCCCTTCAGGTGGGCTGGGGGTAAAGGCTGTGAGCAGCTCACCTGGCATGAACACCCAGCCCCGCTGCCGTCGGCTCTGCTCCGAGGCCACCACACGGACCGTCTGCATCGCTGCCCCATAGGCCTCCCGAAACCACTGGATGTCAGACAGTCTCCGTGTGTCGCTCACCAGCTGCAAGGGAGGGACACAGACAGGTGACCAACGGGACATGGTGCGGGAAGCCGCAGGACAGGGCACTGGGGGTGAGGGGAAAGGAGGGGAAGACCCAGCCCCCCTCTGCAAAAGCAGCTGCACAGGGGGACTGCGAAATCCAGGACCACGGTGCAGCCCCATTGCTCCTCACCACCGCCCGGCAGGGACAGACGTGGCCTCCTCCCTCCAGACAGCCCTCCCTGATGGCCACAGCCACGCTGCCTCTGCCATGCTGCCTCTGCCATGGACACGCTCATGTTCGGTGGCTGTGTCGGTCACTGCTGTGCTGAAGAGGAGGGCACAGGCTTTGGACAAGTCAGATCAGCTGGTCCAACTTGCTCATTTTACAGATGAGCAAACTGAGGCCAGAATACTCCAAGAAGCCCCACCTACCACGCACCTTTTAAGATGTAAATCTGATTTTTGTCAATTTCCTGCCCTAACCCTCTCAAAGGCTTCCCATCATTTGAAGAATAAAATCCAAACCTTTCACCCAGCTGATAAGGCCCTAAGAGATCTGGCACCTGGTTTCCTATCCTCTTCCCTCATTCACTCCACTGCAGCCAACTGGCCTCCTTCCTGTTTCTCAAATGCGCCAACCACATCCCTCCTCAGGGCCTTTGCATGGGCTATTTTCAGTCTGAATAATCACAAGGGTAGCTCCCTCACTTCCTTGAGGTCACTGCTCAAATATCACCACCTCAGACAGGCTTCCCTGACTGCCTTGGCTCCCTTCCTGTTCCTCTCCATCCTGATACGCTGCTGATTTTCCTCTTAGCACTAAGTCCTCTCTGAAATCATCCCTTTTTATTAGTTTGTTTGTCTGTCTGCCCCACCAGAGTCAGTTCCAAGAGGGCAGGGACTTTGTCTGATTCACTTCTGCATCCTGGGTCCCTGGAGCAGTACCTGACACATAATCAGCCCTCGTCAGAATATGTTCAATAAGCGAATGAATGATTGGCTCAGTGAATAAAGAGGCTTGTTGTTCGCCTCGATGCCGCTGACACGTTTATTCACCCAGTTATTAAATAAGTTTTATAAACGGCACCTACTGTGTGCCAAGTGCTGAGGTAAGAGAGGTGAGCAAAACAGACCTGGTCCCTGCCCTCATGGTGGGTACGGGCTAGTGGAAGAGGCAGACCTTAGACAAGCAGCCTCCCAAATAACCAGGTAATCATAGCGCCTCATCTACAAGCATCACAACCTGAACCCAGCCAAAACTGAACTCCTGACTTTCTCCCCAAACCTGCTCCTCCCACACCTTCCCTGCCTCAGAAAATGACAACCTCATTTGTCCAGCTGCTCAGGAAAAAATCCTTGTCACCATCTCTTGTCCTCACACCCCGCAGCCAACCCATCAGCAAATCCTACTGACTCTATCTTCAAAATCTAGGCCGAACCTGACCCCTCTGCCATGACATTGAGCAGAGTCCCAGTCATGTCACCTGCAAAGAGCCTCTAACTGGCCCCTCTGCCTCCGCTCTTGCCTTCCACCCAGCAGCTCCATCCTCTTGAAAAAGCCTCCAATTACTCCCTGGTTCACGCAGAGTAAAAGCCAGGGTTCTTCCAAAGGCCCTGCAAGATCTGCTCTCATCTCCCACCACTCTCCCCTCTTCCCCCAACGTGCCAGGCATGCTCCCACCTCAGTACCTTGGTACTCACTCCTCCCTCTTCTTGGAAAGCTCCTTTCCCAAACAGCCATTCAGCTTACTCCCTCGCTTTCTTCAGGTCCTGCTTGAATGGCATGGTATCAGTGAGGCTTTCCCTAACACCCTTAAGAAAACCTCTCCCCAGACCTCCTTATGCCCTAGTCTGCTTCATTTTGCTCATTCGTATTTAGCTCCACCTGCTATATTCTATATTCGTTTATTTTGTGCCTATCTCTCCCCCAGCTCCAGTAGGGACTCCCTGAGGTCACGGACTTCATTGCTTTTGTACACCAATGTATCCCCAGAACCTGGGCCCATCCCAGGTATGAGTACACTCAAGCAATACTTAGTGCCAGAATCGATGAGGAAGGAAAAGGGCACATCTACCAGTTAAGATTTGGGCATCAGGAAAGGCTTCCCTGAGAAGGTGACATTTACACTGACCTGGAGCTAACCACAAGTGAAGAAAGGAAGAAAGAACAGTCCAGGAAGGTGGAAGAGCACATGCAAAGGTCCTGATTCTGGAAGGAACTTGATATGTTCGAGAACAGAGAGTAAGCCATGGTAGCTGCAGCTCAAGGAGTAAGGGGGTGAAAGGGTAGCAGGAGCCAGCTCCTGCAGGGCCCAGAAGTTAATGTTAGGGATTCTGATTTGGTTCATAAGAACAACGGGAAACCACAAAGCATTCACAAAACAGAATGGCATGTTTTTAAAGGGTCTCGCTGGCTGCTGTGTGGTAAATGGATCACAGGGGGCAAGAAGAGAAGCCGGGACCAGCGATTGTCCAGGTGAGAGATGGTGGTGGCTTGGAACAGGGTGGCAATAGTGGAGACAGAGAGGAATGGACACAGCTGAGATATTCTTGAGGGAGAGGCAGGGGGCTGGGAATCAGGTTTTCTTAATGTTCTCATGGAGCCCTCTTACCCAGATGGGCTGGGAGATGCCCTCGACAATCTTCCTGCAGAAGCAGCCTGGGTCAGCCTGGCGTTTCTCCTCCCCCCAGCGGATCATGTCCCTCCGAAATGCCTCCTTGTAGGCGCTGGCATCCAGGAGTCTCTGGAAGTCCAGGCCATGTTCCTGTCCAAAGCACACTTCATGTCACCAGCCCCTCGGCCATCTCTCCTCACACAGTTGGAGAGTCACCCCTCCCCACCCCTCCCTGCACCTACATAGGCCGATACAAGGACTAATGAGGTTCCATCCAGGACCCAGGTCTGCAGAGCAGAGGGCCCAAAGAAATCCCAATCACCCTCAGATGGAGGAAAGGTCTAGGATAATCCAGAAAATGCTGTAATTTGTCTTTGAAATGTGGGATATGGTTTTCTCTTTTGCAACAGTTTTACCTTCCAATTATTTCTGGCTTAAACTAATCCTGAAATTAGTTTGCATCCCCTGGGCACAGGCTTAGCCTTCAACTCAAGTGGGAAATCTGAAAAAACTATATTCCATGTCCTCCCACGACCCCTTCTGGCATTGTTTTCCCCCATCCCAGTGCCCAGGAGATTTCATTTCTGTCTCTCTCTCCTCTCCCTTCATTACTCTCCTACCCCACCCCCATCCCCAAATTTTTGGCACCTTTGCTGAAATGGCATCACTCCATTTGGCTCCAGGCATTCCCTGGGCCTCCTACTCCCAGAGGACACCCTGGGCGGGAGGGGCTGCTCTGACCACCTGGGGAGCTGCTTCTAGACCTGGCCTTTCCTTCCCCAGGGACACTGCAAGCAGGAGGAATCCCTCCAGAGGGCCCCAGGAGGGGTAGGGGTCTGGAGTCACCCCATAAATATTTGTTGAATGAATGAATATATGAGCAAATATGTATAATTATTTTTTACCATTTTTCTGCAAATGTAAAAAACATAGCATTCTATACACAGTCCTAACGTCGTATTCTCCATTTAACAATTTTTTTTTTTTTTTTTAGGTACCAGGGGCTGGGACTTGAACCCGGGACCTCGTACGTGGGAAACCCAGCATTCAAACACTGAGCCACATCAGCTCCCGAGTTGTTGTTTTTTTTCACTTGTTTTGCTTGGTGTTTGTTTTTGTTTTTTTTTTTTAGGAGGCACTGCGAACAAACCCGAGACCTCCCATGTGGGAAGCAGGTGCTTAACTGCTTGAGCCACATCTGCTCCCCGATTTAACAATATATCTTTACAACTCATGTGACTAAATCTCTAAGGGGAGAATTCCAGGGGCTGTGTCAGGCCAGCTTGCAGGGGAAGGGAGGGAGCAGCGATGTGAGGTGTCACAGCTTTTGAGTAAGGGGATGTATGCAGAACCTTGCTAATCACACTGCATCAGCAGTTGCCAACTCAAACCCACAGCCTTTCCTGCACACACATCCTTGAACCCTCTGGGGAGTAAGTGAGTAAGGCTAGTGGGAAAAAAACTTGAGCTGAAAATGCTCCCAGAGAAGTCCACCCACAGAAAACTGAGAGCTGGCCACCAGCAGTCACCTGGTCAGTGCCCATGACTCAAGTAGCAGCCACAGCAACCAAAGCCCGGGAGTGGGGCTCCTCTCAACCCCGCCACAGGACCACCACCTACCTGAGCATACTGCTCCTTGAGTGGACCAGAGAGCCGGAGGACAGCACAGATGTCAGCTCCGAGGCTGTGGGACAGGGAGATCAGAACCCAGTTAATCTAGAGCTTCTAGGCTCCAGAAGAGGCATCCAGAGGGCTGGGTTGAAGCCGCATTTCTGCTACTGGCATCTCCATGACTTTGGAAGATCTTGACTGCCCTGGTCCTATTTCCTTATCTGTAAAATTGGGGTAACAGTTTCTGTCCTGCCTCCCACACGGGACAATTATAGAACTCAAATGTATGTGAAAGAGCCCTAAAACTATTAATAGGTAAAACACATACTCGGTGATAAAATTGTAAGTACAATGTGAACACCCATGCCTGGAGATATTCTGGCTGGACTAGACCACTGCTGGGCCTGTGAACTGGTTCTCCCACAGCCCAGTCTCAACAGGCCTCCACGACATAAAGAATACATTCAGGGGAATGGGTGTAGCTCAGTGGTTGAGCATCTGCTTCGCACATATGAGGTCCCGGGTGCAATCCCTAACACCTCCTAAAAAAAATTTAAAAAAAAAATTCATTCATTCAGTTATTCAGTTTACCCAAGCCAACATTTATTAGGTACTTGTAAAAAAAAGCCATACAGATGTGAATAAGATACATGATCCTGCCCTGGCCTTGAGATGCTCACAGATACTCTTAAACACTGACATGGGCAAAAAGGTGCTCTTATTTCCATTGTTCAGATGAGAAAACTGAGGTTGAATGAGGAGGATCGACTCGCTCAAAGCAACACTGGAAGTAGTGAGGCCAGCATCGGTAAAATAAAAATAATAGCCAACATTTAGTTCCTGCACCTTTACTAGATGCCAAGAAACGTTCTATCTAAGCCTTTCACGTGTATTATCGCATTTAATCCTTACAACCACCCTATTATTATCCCCTTTTTATTTTATTTTTATATATTTTTTAAAAGATACTTAGATTACATAAATGTTACACAAAAAATATAGGGATTCCCATATGTCCCACCTCCACACCTCCCACAACCTCCCACATAAACATCCTTCATTAGTGTGGCACATTAATTGCAATTGATATTATCCCCTTTTTACAGATGACAAAACCAAGGCACAGAGTGGATAATAACCTAGACAAGAACGTACACTGATAAGTGGTAGGGCCAGGATTTGAATCCAGCAGCCTAATTCCAGAGCCTGTGCTCCTAATCACCATTTGATTTCTGTGTTTTGGGGTAAGGAGAGGTGCAACTTAGGAAGAAGGCAGTGAGATCCTTGGTGGTGGTGAAAGATTCAAGTGGCAAACTCTGCCCTGGGCTCCCCCATGACCTCTAAGAACCCTGTGGTACCCCAAATCAGCCTTCCGGTAGGCCCACCACACTGGCCTTCAAGAGGAGAGAAGCCCCACTCCACTCTCCCCAGCTCCTCCACTCTCCCAGCCAGAACGTCTTGCTTTGAGAGAAAACACAGAACAAAACGAACTATTATTTGTGGAGGAGGTGAGGTAAAGTAGAAAAAAACCGAGTCCTTGATGCCAGACGAAGCTGGACTTGAATAGTGGGTCCACCACTTACTAACTTTGTGATTTGGCAAGTTTTTGTTTTATTTACCTTTTCAGGGCCTCAGTTTCTTCATCTGTGAAATGGAGATACTGACACTAATACCACCACCAAGTACTTAAGGAAGAGATTTAGGAGAAATGAATGAGATGATACATACACACAGCGCCTGGCACATAGAAAAGGCTTGGTAAACCCCAGCGATTCGGCGGAGTGATTAGGTCAGCCATCACCTGTCACTGGAGGCAGGCACACCTGGGTGTGGTCTTAAATCAAATCCTGTACCTGCGCCTCAGTTTCCTCATCTTTAATGGCTACTGCCCGTCACTGTGGTGAGGATTAGAAATAGTGCATGGAAAGCGCCTCGGCAGTAACTGTTCTTAATGCCTCTTGAACAGAATGACCTACATACAGCTAAGGGTCCGTGGAGAGGCGGCCCGCTGGTTCTTTGCAGTGGACGTGTGTCGCCTGCCGTTTTCAGCTCCCGCCGCCCATCGCTCCTCTTGCCCTGCAACCGAAGGATCCCTACTCCGAAGCTCACTCCATCACACGCACACTCTCTCCTCGTGTCACGTGCTGCGGGGTCGCCCCCCCACCCCGCCGCCGCTCCTTCCCCGCCCCACCGACACCTGCTGAGCAGCGCCTCAGTCACGAAGTCCTTCCCGGATTTCCTCTTCCCGCTGAACAGCAGCACCAGGCGCGGGGCGCTTGCCTGCGGGGCCATGGGGCCGCCACGCCGAGCTCTCCCGGAAGCGCACGCCTCTCCCCACCCCTAAAATCCGGCCACCCCGCGCGACATGGACGCGGCCACCAGGGGGAGGGACAACAAGGAAGGATTTCTCGCCTTCTCCAGCGCTGCAGAGAGACCGACAGCCCGTGTATGTGTCTCGATACATTTTATTCGAAGTTTAAATAAATTAAATATGGAGGAAAGAAGGCTTGCTCTCAGCGCAGCCTCCTCCCCTAAGTAAGGACCCCTCCCAGACGCCGTTAGAGCCGCCCAAGCCCGCCCGGCGCCTGCGTCACAGCCCCGCCTCCCCAGCCGCGCCCGAGGCCGAATCGACGCAACTGCTTTCCTCCAGGGGGACGGTGCTTTCAAATTTCCTGAGGTAAATCTCTCACTCCCTTCCACAGAACCCTAAAAACATTACCGAAACCCGTGCCCGTGATTACATTGCATAAGTTTTCAAACCTACTTCTTAACTTGTGTGTTGTGATGCATGCACTGAAGCAAACCTGTATTTCCCCCACAGTGAAAATGGGTCTTTCCAGAGAGGGACCGAATCCACGACGCGAGGGGGTGATGTCTGGTAACGTCCTATGAGAGGCGGGGTTCAGTCGCTATTTTATTGTTAAACAGGTTTTATAACTGGAGAATCGCTACCATGCGGCCTTCTAAGCCCTACGACGTCCCTGTCATCCCTCTTAGAGTGTAGCCTCCTCTCCCGAGGTTCTTGGAAGCGAGAGAGCGGGCAGCGGCGTGGGTGAGATCAATAGAATAGGCTGCTAAGGGGCTTTGAAGCCACTGATGGGCGAGAGGACCCTGGTTTTATCCGGAGTCAGCTCCCAGCCAGGAGCTCAGGGGCCAGAAATAAGGGGTGGTGAGCTGTCGCTTCCCGGAATTCCCAGTTCTGTCTGCCCACAACAGCAAACGCCCAGTCCCAGTTGAGTAAATGGAGTTGCCTTTAGCTATGACTCGCTGTGCTGCATTTTTCTGAGCCTGTCCAAACAGATCCTGCAACCCATTTCTGCCTCCCTTTCACAAGCTATAAGGTCATGTAAAGAGAAGAAGCCAGTGTGGAGGCCCACTTTGTGAGAAGCCATTAATTCCCTGAATATTAAGGACGCTAAGGATATTAGAGTGGTCAGATGGAAAAAGAACAGACTGTGGGAGGTTTTTGTTCTGTTTTGTTTTGTTTTAAGCAAATCAGAAAACACTACCCTCTTCAAGGCACTTAGGAGGCAGGATAGAGCGGAAGGAGTTTTAATCCTACTTTTGACACTGCAGGAATGTAACCTTCAGCAAGTCATTCTGAGTTCACCATTGATAATGCCCACCTCACAGGGTTGCGCTAAGGAGGAAGTGATGAAAATGTATGATTAAGTACAATTAAAGTGCTTTGTGAATCCTAAAGTGATATCATCCAAGAGTAAGGGATTATTCTTATTCTTAGCACTTTGTGCTTTTACAGTTTGTACTTCAACAGAGTTTTCCAGGTAATCTTCAATAAACATTTGAGACTCAGCTCTGCCAGCAGAAACTAAAAGAATGAACTCCACTTTCACATTCCTACTTGCCTGAGACACCGCCAGGAAAGAGTCTGATCTCCCAGGCTCTCTCCCCCACAGTCTCTTCCCTCCAATCCACCCTGGACTCTGGAATAGAGCTTCTGGAATTTCCAGTCAGTGATCAGAAAACTCACCCCATATCCTAGCCTCTTCTCAGAAGTTTCCCTCCTATTCCCTGTCTCATCTGAACCTCACTGTCCTCTACTGTCCTCTCAGGTGGTGGCTCTTTTTTTTCCCCCAGCCCTCATACCTCAACATAGACTTTGTGACTGGCTTCCTTCCCAGCCCATTTCAGCTTCCAGAACATTACTCTCCCTGCCTCTTAGAAAACTCTGGCTTTCCTAAAGCTCACACCACCTGGCTGAGTTACCCTTTCCCCCTCAGTGCTGACAACCACAGATCCTGGTGGACTCGCTCTCATTTACTGAGAACCCAGCCACTGGCTCCTCGTCTTCTCTTGCCTCCAGTTCCTTTCATCATTCTTGGCAACTTCACTATCCACAAGACCAGCCTTTCCAACACCCTGCCCACTCAAGTCCTTGACCTCAGAGGTCCAAACACTTTTCCCTTCTCTCCTCCTCAGATGCCTGCCGCATAGACACATCCTGGGCTTTGTCATCACCAGAAGCCATCCGGCTTGCAAATTCACACACTCACCCATCCTGCCCTACAAAGTTACTTACTCAGATACTCCCCAGAGCAGTACTCCTACCCAAGGCCACTACAAGCCCCTGAAGCTGTATTATATAACATCTCTGCCTTGAGAGCATCAAACAAGTTAATATAGGTGGAAATCCTTTGTAAGCTGTAGAGTGCTGCACAAAAGTGAGGCACTATTTTTATGATAGAACAGCCTGTCTCAAGGCTGGGATGTTGGTGAGAATGAGGCAGGAAAGGGAGGAGGAGCAGGAGTATCTGATGGGGGAAGAGACAGCCATGAAACCCAAGGGAAGGACTTCCAGGAAGATGGCAAAGTAAGACATGGAAATCTCTTCTCCTCCAGAAAAATAGCTAGAAGACAGGCTGAAACAGCCCAGAAAAAGATCTTCTAGGCTTTAGGACAGCAGATGAAGGCTGGACACCACCCAGAGGAGAGAGGGACAAGGGAGGGAAATCTTGATGACAGAACCCTTGAGTTGAAATCTGCAGCTGCTGCTGCCGGCACCCTCCCCCACACTAAAACACTTTAGAATTCTCTGGCCTCTTGGCCTGCAGCTACAGACAAAGGGGCCTCCAGGGATCTACCACCCCAGGAAAGGGGAGAGAGAGGGACACAGCCTAAGGCTGACTCAGCTTTTGGATCACAAATTTAGTCTGCTGTGTCCCAAGAGCCCTTCCAGGCCTGGTGGGACTGCACCATTGTTTACCTTGGAGCCTGCAAGAGGCTAAAGATATACAACCCTCCCAACCTCCTCCTTTACTAACAGGGACTAATTGTTGAGGACTCAGAGTGGAGTGGAAATATTTCCTAACTGGGAAAAGGGAGGGGGTTGCCAGAGAAGGCTGGAGAACTGTCTCAGAGAAAGTTTGAATTACAAGGCTCCTAGCCTCCTGACAGGAATCTCTCTCACATTGATCTGGGCTGTGTTGCAACAAATACACTCCCATCACGCATTGAACAGAGAGCTGTCAAAGAGCGCCATCTCCTGGCAGACCAAAGAAGTGCATGCAAAAAAACTAAAGATAAGTAAGAGAGGTTTTTTCTGGCCTCTATAGCCTCCCTGCCTAAGGCCCTAGGAAATGACTCTACAACCAATTACTGGGTCCAGTACCCAGTTTTGAGCAACCAACAGGACAATCCTAACAATCCAGGTCGAGCCAAAAATCAAAGAGCAGTGGTAACCCACAGCCTCCTGCCACTAAATCCTTACAAAAGAGAAAGAGATTGAGCATCTGAGTAAACTACATTCTAATCAGATGCCTAGATATCAGCAAAAAATTATGAGCCATACTAAGAAAATAGAAGACATGGCCCAAGAAAAGGAACACATCAAAGCCCCAGAAGAGATGCAGATTTTGAGAAAACTAATCAGCAAGATACGTACAAATTTCCAAAATCAATGAGTTGAAAGGCAAAATAGTTAAAGAGATAAATGACATCAAGAAGACACTAAGAAAGCACAAAGAAGAATTTGAAACCCTGAACAGAAAAGTAACAGAGCTCATGAGAATGAAAGACACAATAAGTGAGATCAAAAACACATTTGAGGGAAGTGGCTGTGGATCAAGGGTTTGGGCTCCCATTTACCATATGGGAGGCCCCTGGTTTGATTCCTGGGGCCTCCTGGTGAAGGCAAGCCAGCCCCCACAGCGCAGTGAGCCGACGCAGCAAGATGACTCAACAAAGAGAGACAAGCAGACACAGAAAAACGCAAAAGCAAATGGACACAGCAAGCACAAGCAGCGGGGGGGGATAAATAAATAAATAAAAATAAATCTTTAAAAA
The DNA here is from genome assembly GCA_029593785.1 of Cabassous unicinctus. Taxonomy (NCBI): domain Eukaryota; kingdom Metazoa; phylum Chordata; class Mammalia; order Cingulata; family Chlamyphoridae; genus Cabassous; species Cabassous unicinctus. The sequence goes on along the minus strand of JAQZBX010076799.1, from coordinate 1,452 downwards.
AAAAAAACATTTGAAGCATACAATAGCAGACTCGAAACGATAGAAGAAAGAATAAGTGATACCAAATACAGAACAACAGCTAAAATTGAAGAGAGAAAAGAACACACAGAGAAAAGAATGTGTAGAGGCTTGTATTAGTCAGGGTTCTCTCAGGAAACAGAATCAACAGGAGATATCTGTCAATAATATGAGATTTTTAAAAAGTCTCTCACACGACCGTGGGGATGCACAAGTCCAAGTTCCGCAGGCAGGCTGCAAACCAGGGGCTCTGATGAAAGTCCTATGAAAGGTCCTCGATGAGTTTCTGGGAGAAGTTGCCTATCCAACTACGATCTGGAAAATTCTCTCTGAATGTTGAAATCACTTCCCCTTTTAAGTCATTGAACTGATTGGATAAAAGCGTCACCCATTAATGATGTAATCTCCCTGATTGATGCAGATGTAATCAGCCATCCATGCAGTAAACTCACTGGTGATTGAAGTCTGTAAATGCTCTTGTATTACAATTAGCCCAGTACTTGCTGGAACAAACACCTGGACACAATTATCTGGCCGAGTTGACACATTAGCCTAACCACCACAGTCCACCCCTTGTCAACTCGGCAATCATACACATTACCCTAAACCATACTTAGTCTCTAAGTAAAAACAATAACAGACAAGCATACATATATATTTCTGCCTAACAATGTTCAACTCCCCTGCGTACAACTGGAAACGCATTAATTCCCCACAGAACAGGGTGCAAGTCCTTGGGTAATATTCACTCTTAAATTTGACATCCTTAAATATTATGACGTGGAATTAATACAACTTTTCATGATAGGGGAAAAGGTTGGGGAAGAAAACAAATTCGTTTTGTGTACATATACAATCATACTCGAAACATGGAAGAAGGGTTCATGACTATTACAGTCCTTGTTTCTGTAACTGGTCACTTGGTCGAAGTTCATATTTATCACTACTTTCTTCCACTACCCATTCCATGTTCCCGTTAGCTTCAGCAAGCACTTCAGCTGGTCGCGGTTCTTTGCCTGGTCGGGTGACCCAAACTTTCATTCCCGAAGATTCTGGGCCATTGTTAGTCCTGCTTGAATTGGTTTGTTGCAATTTACTATTGACTTTAATCACAGGGCATGGTAGGACTAGGAGACGCCCTAGAGGATCTCCTGCATTCCAGGCAAACTCTTCTTTACCCCCATTATGTAGATGTAATCCTATTTCCCCTTGATAGTCAGAATCAGTCACCCCAGCCAGTACACTAATTCCCTTCTTTGCCTGTTGATTCACAGGTAAGAGGAGCCCAAATTGGCCAGGTGGCAGTCTTAACTTTCAGTTCAATGGAATCATTGTTATGTTCCCTGGTGGCAGCACTCCTCCTTTTGGGACTAAAACCTGTAGACCAGCAGAGCTTAAGGCTGCAGGGACAGGAAGCAAAAATTTTCCTAGTGG
>JAQZBX010076798.1:0-14376 GCA_029593785.1 Cabassous unicinctus | reverse complement strand
CTGGATTCTCACACACTGTAGGCAGGAACATAAAATGGTATAATCTCTTTGAAAAACAGTTAATAGTACTGTTTCTATTTTTCATCAATTGTAACAAAGGCAGCTAGTGTTTTTTTTTTTTTTAAAGTCAATAAAAAAAATCCTATCATCAATTGTAACAAATGTTCCACACCAATGCAAGGTATTGGTGGTGGGGTGGTGTATAGGAATCCTGTATTTTATGCATGATTGTTCTGCAAACCCACAATTTCTCTAATAAAACAAAAAAGAATGCATGATGTCTGTGATGGCTTAATGGCTTAATCACTGCTTAATGGTAGTCATTAAAGAAAGCAAGGGTGTTTTAAAAGAACATACAAACACCCTGTGAGCAATTGCATGTGTGCATCCTGGAATGCCCCCTGTGTGGTGAGACACACACCAAGAGAGGCCAGAGGGAACCAAAACCCTTGGAGAGAAAGGCAGATTGGTGTCTCACCTTGAACTCCATGCAGAGCAGGTTGGCAGGTGTTATATTGTGGTTTTTCTGGTCCTTTTTTTTCTGGCTGTTAGTATATTTAGATAAATCTAAGTTAAATTCTCTATTTGCGCCTAGGGTATTTTGAAGTTTATGGGGATAAGTGATGGAATGTTTAAAGCTGAAACTGTCTCAGAAAAGCTGGTACACTTGGTCATGGTAGCCATAGATTAGCAGAGCAGATTTATCACACTGAAGTTAGAGGACAATATAATTTTTTAAAAGTTTTCTATCTTGTTTTGGCTGGTCTTTTTGTTTATATAATTATGCTTAATAAGGGAAATATCTTGTCTATAGTTTATTGTGTATATGAGTAGCAACGACATTTGGTGTCCTCAGTTTTCCAATTGCATGGCCACTTCGGCCTAACCCAGTGTGCCACCCATGCTGCCCACATAGGACACCTGACAAGTAATCTCACCTAGAAACTAGGTAAGAGGCCAGGAGAGGAACTGTAAAGGTTCTTGCTAGGACAGAGCTCAAAGTCTGAGCCAGTTGACAGGGGCTTCACACACTGTCATTCATTTCTTCATCTACTCATTCAACGTGCATTTATTGAGCGCCTACAGTGTGCCAGGGCCACAGGGAGCAAGACCCAGTCCCTGCAGGCCAAGTCAGGTTTTCTTTCTCTTGGCTGTCAAGCTGCCAGCCTTACTCCTCACAGGCCACCCAATCCCACCCCTTCCCAATTTCCTTGAAACTAATCTTGCAGCTGTGGGAATGCAGGAAAAAAGGAGAAAAGGACAACTTCAGTCAATTTCTGGACCAGTTGAAAGCTGGTTGTCCTTGGTTTCCACAGAATTCTACTCTCCCCTGCTGTAGCTGCCCCTGAATAAAGGCCTCCTTGGCCGCTTCACATTGTCCTGGGCAGCTTTTTCTTTGACAGTGTCCTGAGGAATTTGCCATCTGATAGATTTTTTTAGGAGGCACTGGGGATTGAACCCAGGTCCTTGTACAAGGGAAGCAGGTGCTCAACCATTAAGCCATATCTGCTCCCCACTGAGAGTTGGGTTTTTCATTTGTTTGTTTGTTTTTAGGAGGCACCAGGTATTGAACCTGGGACCTCATACATGGGAAGCAGGTGCTCAACCACCTGAGCTACATCCGCTCCCCTTTCATCTGATATTAATGTGGACAAGTAAATAGATAGTGCTAAGTTCGCCTGATGTGTCACAGCTTCCATTTCACTAATGAAACTGCTGCATGACTGCCCTTGGCACTGGAGGGCTGCTCAAGCTGCTGAAACAACAATAAACAAAGAAGATTTATTAACCTTTACTTGTTATTGTAGCTGAATGCTCCCTTGCCCGGTCTTTTCTAGCCTGTTTGTTTTGACTTCAACTCGTTTCAACCAGTTCTCAGAGGCTCCCTGGTCTTGTGCATGCTCCACTAACTATGACCGAAAGTAGCCTAAAATAGTCTGCCCTGCTAAATGTCCACCCACTCTTCACGCTACAGATGCCATTTTTAGATCATGTGATATGTGAATAAGCATGATGTCCTCTGCGCGTGCTCCCCGCCACCACGCCTGCTGTGTAAGCCTTTCCCCTCCTACTCAAGTGGGTCTATAAATAACCAATCAGTATAGTAGGACCTCATTTTTACATGAAATCAACACACAGGAATTCAGGTATACATGACTGGCAGTCGGAAAAAATAAAGGCAGAGAGAATTAAAATTTTTAAAAAGTATTCCTATTATTAATTTTACTTATTGTTACTAGTTTGTTTGCCTTATTTATTTTTAAAAAAAGTGTGATCAGTATGTTCATATAAGCAATACTTATTAAATAATGGGGTTTGCGATTATGTGCACCCTATATAGAGCCAGGGAGCATGGTGGCAGCCGAGTGGCATGCAGGAGTGGGCAGAATGCTGACCCAGCCAGTGTCTCCAGGCAATGCTGCCAGCTGTCTGGCTGTCATTAAGCACCTTCCCAGCCTCCCGTTGACTGCCACCAATTTTTTACCCTGGGGGAGGAGCCAGAGAGACCTTGGGGCAGGGCAGGCTAATGGGGCACCTGTGTAAGAGAAAATTTAAAAATGTTTAAATTGTTTCTATGATTAATTTTATTTACTTATTGTTGCTAGACTGTTTATTTGCCTTATTTATTTTAAAAAGTATGATTGCTATGTTCATATAAAAAATACTTATTAAATAATGGGATTCATTATTATGTGCGATTTTCAACTTATGCGAAGTGTTTTGGAATGTATTGGTTGTGTAAAGCAAGGTCCTACTCTATATCCCAACTTAAATTTCATCACTAGTTCCACCTTCATTTGTTTGAATCTCATAAAAACCCTATGTTCTTTAGACTCAGGGAGACAGATTTGAGTTTTGCCTCCTGTCTCCATGTTTGGCTGCCTCACAATAAAGCTCTTTCTTTTCTTGAAATCCTTATGTCACAGTATTGACTTCTGTGCATATTGGGCAATGAGCCCACTTACCTGGAAACACTAATAGAACCAAGATCCTTAGCTCTAAGACACAAAGCTCACTGCCAAAACGTGCAGTAGAGGGACACTCTAGATTGAAGGCATGAGATCCAGATCATTCTGCTTTCTCAGTTCAGCCATGGAATCTTTTGTTCTAATATCAATATCATAAGATATGAATGTATTGGGATTGGGAATTCTGGGACAACCTCTCTGAGGGGGTGGCTTTCAAATTGGCAATCAAATTGGCAATCTTTCTTATTGGCAAGAAGAGCAACAGCTAGTGCAAATGTCCCGAGGTAGGACCGTATTCTGAGTGTTAGAGGAACTGAAGGAAGGCCATGTGACTATAGCAGAGTAGGTCTGGAGGTCAGATCATGGTGGGCCCTGTAATCTGGGGCAAGGAGTTTGGATTTTATTCAAAGTTCAGTGGAAAGCCATTGGAGTTCCTCAGGCAGGGATATGATCTGATTTATATTGTCCCCACAGAGGTGAGGACTCACATGTCATTTCTCACTTTACCCAACTTCTTTATAAGGTAAAGTATAAGAATGCTTGGAACTACCAAAGTTTTGTGGTTAGCAGTAGCTGATAAATACAGGATTACATCTACTTCCTTAATTCAGAAGAGTGGATTCTACCGGCGGTTTTTCTTAACTCTCACTTCCCCTTTATCTCCCTCCCTCTCAAAAAAAAAAAAAAAAAAGATTCCACAATGGTGTATGGGGGAAATTTTGGGGATAATATCTTGATTGTGGTGGTGATGAGTCAGATGTATGTATTTGTCAAAACCCATAAAACTGTACACGTAAAATAGAAGCATTTTGCTTAAAAAAGGAAATTCTCTCTACACTCATGTTGTAGGTAAAACAAAGGAGCACTTTGCACTGCTTCAAGAAGGGATGGGGTTGCTGCTTCTACTTGAAAAATGAGTCAGAGTAGTGTGGCAGTTTCAAAGCAAGGTCCCAGGATTCTTTGACACCCCTCCCACCAACACCTGTGACTAGTGATTTGTGGCTACTCGACCACTTGAATAAGGTGAAGTGATGCTGTGCCAGTTTCTGGGTCCATGCCTGAGAAATGGGCAACTTCCAGTTCCTGTCCCTTGGGCGGCTGCTGGGTAGTCTAGGACACACTCATCACTCCCCTGCAAATTAGCTTCCTGCAGTTCCTGGAAAAAACCACCAGTGGCCCTGGGGAAGCACTGCACATAGGTGTGGCTGGGAAAAGCTTAGTACAGGAACTGCCTAACCATTCCCCTCAGACCCTGGCCTTGTGCTCCAGAGCCTTAGCTGTGAGTCGAAGAGGAAACTCTGCAAAAATCTTGTGCAATATGCACAACGGCTAGAAATTCCCCTCCCATGGGTATAAAAGAGAGCCATACCTCAGGGGTTACTCTTCTCCAACGCAAACCAGGGCACGTGGAGCCGTGAGTGTCTGAAGTGGAACGCATGGAGTCGTGTGTATCACCCACTCTTCTGCAGCAGAGGCCTTCAGGGAGACCTGCCAGGTGGATAGACCCCTGCTGCTTCTGCTGGCCATTGTTCTGTGAGCAATAAAGCCACCTTGCTCTAACGCGACTGCCTGCCGAGTACCAACCGAACCTCAGCGGGAGCAATCGAGAGGTAGAGATGGGGATTCCCCGTTGCTCTGTGGGGAATTGCCATCCTCTGGTGGCGGGGAGTCCTGGGACCGCCCCTCAATTAACCTCTCACTCCATCGCAGGCACTCACCTTACTACCATGCTATTAGGAAGCCTGGACAGCCCGGGAGGAAGGCCATGTGGAGAGGAAATGGGGCCCCCATTCCTGGCTGAGTTCCCAGTCCACAGCCAGCCCCAACTTGCCAGCCATGTGAGTGCCATCTTGGAAATGGGTCTTCCAGGCCCCATTCGCCACCCCAGCTAATGCCGTGTAGGGCAGAGACATGCTAACCCTGCCGGACCCGGGACAAACAACAGATTTATGAGTTACATAAATGATCACTGTTTTAACCCACTAAGTTTTGGGATGGCTTGCTGTGCAGCAATAACTGGATCTGTTAGACAGGTAAAAAGGGTGGATGTGGGGTGGGCTTTCCAGGCCCCAACCCACCTCCCCACCTCCTAAATTCTAATATCTGTTACAGGTCCACAATCCCTTATTCATAATCCTTAGGGTGAGCTGTTTCAGAATTCAGAATTTTTGATTTTTGAATGATTATACAGTATATGTCCCATATTGTTTATAGCATTCCCAGTGGGTAATCATATGTATTAATAAATCGTAGAAAAAGGTATGAATATGCTCACTAAATGCCACAAATGAAGACCGTAAATAACCTCAAGACAGGCTTTGTTAACAAGTGAATTTGCTGCAAAAAGAAGAAGAAAGAGAAAAAGAAAACTTAGAGCTTTCAAAATGATTTTGGATTTGGATTTTGGAATTGCACTTAAGGGATGATGGGCTTGAATGAAGTCTGGCCTGCCTAGAAAGCAGAGGAGAGAAGAGATTGGGGGTAGAAAGAATACAAGAAATGTAAGTGGATAAGGAAGAGCCTGGTAACCTGGCATTGAAGAGGGGCTGGGGTGGTCCTCTGCTGGGTTCTTCCATTCAGAGCGGCAGAATATTCAGACACAGTGAGCGAGGCGAGGAAGGAAACGAGGGTTTATATGCCAAAGGGAGACCAGAGATATACAATCACAAATCAACCTCCCCATGAAGGATTTTTCTCACATATTTTATACCAGTTGAAACAAAGAAAGTTTGTTTCAACTGACATTCCTAAGGAGGGTCTGGAAAAATTAGTTTTTGCTTTAATCTTAAAATATACATGGTACCTGGGGCCTGATAATCTGGGGGTGATAAGGACGGGGGTGGTGGTACAGATGTGAATGTACAGATAATGACGGATGTGAAGATACAGATAACGGTGGATGTGAATAAAGATGAGGAAGTGCATAGTTATACATTCTTAGTGTAGCTAAATCTGGTTAATGTTAAATCTGTAGCTCTGTGTGCCTCTTGGCAGGTAAGCAAGAGTTACATTCAATTTTTCTAACATAAGGTACCACACAATGCCTTAATATTTAAGCTATACTGGGTTTTTCTAGAACTACAATATCCTCAGCCATGAGCAAGAATGTTTTCCTGGGGGATTAACGGCGAGGAAGGGAAGTGCTTGGTCAGGGGAAAGATCCTTGGCTCTCACATGGGGCATGGAGTAGACCAGCTGGCCAGAGGCAGAGGCGAGGCACAGTGGGTGGTCAAGGCCTGTCAACCATCCTGGTTGCAGTGGAGATGGACTTTCCAAGTTGCAGAGCACATGGAACAAGAATACTATTTGTCCCACACTTTGGGGTACTAGGTTGTTCATTGCTTGAGGCCACTGGTCTGGGAGATCTGCCCTGAATTTCCCCCAGCAAGCCAAGGGCTGAGCAAATTAGCAACTCAACCCACCTATCCTGGTCGGAGGCCAGCCAGTGCCTGCTGACTGGGCAGCTCTGGATTTGCTGTGGGTGGCCAGGAAGGGAGAAAATCCAGGATGATGCTTAGGCTTCTGTGCAGACAATAGGAGTGCACTTGAAATATCACACTAAGAAATATCAGGATGCAGTTGGCTATATAAGGGTGATTCTGGTGGTGGGGGGCTGGGCTTTGGGAGTCATTATCACAAATGTGGCCTTGGAATATGAGATTGGCCAAGAAGAGTCATTTCATTGAGAAGGGGGAAGGGAGGGGAAAAATGGGGAAGAGACGGGGATTGAGGCACCCTGGGCCTCTGATTTTACAGGATTCGTCTATATAAGCTGTGATGGTTAGACTAATGTCAACTCGGCCAGGTAATTGTGTCCAGATGTTTGGTCCAGCAAGCACTGGGCTAATTGTAATACAGGAGCATTTATGGTCTCGATCACCAGTGAGTTTACTGCGTGGATGGCTGATTACATCTGCATCAATCAGGGAGATTGCATCATCAATGGGTGACGCTTTTATCCAATCAGTTGAATGCCTTAAAAGGGGAAGTGATTTCAACATTCAGAGAGAATTTCCCAGCTCGTTGTTAGACAGCCAACTTCTCCCAGAAACTCATCAAGAACCTTTCATTGGGCTTTCATTGGAGCCCCTGGTTTGCAGCCTGCCTGCGGAACCTGGACTTGTACAACCCCACGGTCGTGTGAGTGACTCTTTTAAAATCTCATATTATTGACAGATATCTCCTGTTGATTCTGTTTCCTGAGAGAACCCTGACTAATACACAAACCCAGAAACCTTAATCAGATCTCCTTTCCAATCACATGTCTTCTTGATCCACTGATCGAGTTTATGTCTAGCAAGGTTGGGAAAAATTTGATTTTCAGATAAATAAGATCCTCAAACAATAAATGGCCCTCAATGCCCTGATGGCTTTTACCTGAGGGAGCTACCAATTTCAGTTCAGAACTTGAAGAGGCAAGAGACCCAGGAAGCCAGAGGATCCTGTCCAACCCGTCCAACCACTTCTGTCTTTGTTTCTTGAAATACATAGAAAAAATGTCAGGTTTACTTCTGAAGAGAGAAGGGATGGGGTGGGGTGAGGGTGGGGTGGGGGTGGGGTGGGTGAAGGAAGGGAGAAGGAAGGAAGTTTTATTTTTTAATTCTGTGTACTTTGGTAGTTTTTGAAAAGTTCGCAGGAATGTATTCATGTATTACTTCTGTAAATATATAAAAACTATACCATACAAAATGTGGCCATCAAATGTGGCCTCTCTCTAAGCCAAACTCAGCATATAAATACATTACCTCCCATGCCCCCCGCCCCTGACAGCATGGGATATGACTCCCGAGGATGAACCTCCCTGTCACTGAGGGATTACTCCCAAGCACCAATTAACAATGCAACTGGAAAAAGACTTTGACCAAAGGGGGAAAAGGGTAAAGACAAATGAGTTTATATGACCAAGAGACTTCAAAGTGAGTGGGGAGGTCAATTCAGAGGTTACGCTTATGCATGTCTCAGCAGGATCTCATTGACTGCCACAGTAAATATTGCTTCTCTGGAGACATCCAAACACCATAGGCAGGGCTGGCAGCTCAAGAGTTTGGCACCCTGTCAGTGGGCCCTACTTTGGAATTTATGCTCCCCAGTGTGTCAGTCAGACTCAGTTGTGGTTTCCCTACACATGGCTTTTCTGCCCCTTATATTTGAACCTATAGTTAGCACTAGAGTTGATAGGTTTATGTCCAAGAGACTTAAATCTTTGGGTCCTGAATCTCACCAAAGTTGCAACACCTACTCTCCAGTTCATTGGACTCACCCAGGACAACTAACAAGGAAATGATGATGGACAACAACCATCCCAAGGAACAGAGAGAGTCTACAACTGCAAGCAAGATAGTCCCATCAATCTGCCCCATGGGATCTAATTCCTCTCTCAATTAGAGGTGGAGTGAGCATCACTATCCCAGAATCCTCAGGATTGGAGAATGAACAATGGGCTAGAGTACTGGATGGTGATGATGGTAGGTAAACATCGTGAATGTAATTAGCAGCACTGAATTATATATGTGAATGTGGTTAAAAGGGGGAAATTTTAAATTATATATATGTTACTAGAATAAAATTAAAAAACAAACACCATAGGACTGTACAACACAAACATTGATCCTGAATGTAAACCATGGGCTATAGTTAATTATATATTAATCAATTAGTTAATTATATATAGTACAATTACAATAATATTCTTTGATCAATTGCATCAAATGTAGCACACTAATGCAAGGTATTATTAATAGGGGGATATCTGAGAACTCTGCATTTTCTGCATTGTTTTTCTGTAAAACTAAAACTTCTCTAATAAATATAAAGAAGGCATTATTTAGGGTTTAATTTTGGGAAGGCAAAATGTCAAAATTTGTCAGGTTTGAACATTTGAACACTTGGTTAGACAGTATCATAGGTCACTGTGAAACAATGCTCAGCTATCTAATCACAGTGAAAAGGAGAGATTTTAAAAGTAAATACAGGAGGTAATATGATTGTTTAAAAAAAACAACACTCAGTTATTTCAAAAGTGAGAAGACTTGGTTCTCTTAAACACTCAAGGACATGATAAAGTCAACATAAAGCACAGGAAATTTTTCTGATAAGATACAGAATCTCTGCATTTTATACCAATTACTCAGAAGGTAAAAATCAAAACCTTTCACAGCCTTTTACAAGAGCAGACCAATCATCCAAGAAAATTTTGTCATTTTAAGAGAGAAAACCAGATTTTTGTGTTGCATAAGTATACTATTTGATACTAAGATACTAAAAATCTTACGGATGAACTCAACAAATCTTATCCAGCTTTGACCATGAAAAATAAAATCCTTTTTACACAAACCTTTGACAACTTTCAATATTCATTCAGGTTTGTCCTACACCTTCCTCTTTCTCATTCCGTGACAACCAGTCATTTTACATTAGGATAAAACTATTTGCTTTTGCCTTAACAAAAACACATCCTGCATACTTTACATACTTAAATTTGGCATAAGTCTAAGGTTTTAAGTTACCAAAAAGATCCTTGAAACTATGTGCAAGCTGACATCATAGAAAACACAATTACTGTTGAAATAAAGTTTGTCAGAATAATGACTCAATTTGGTTAAATGCAAACTTCATTTATCATCATCTTAAACATCTAGGAGAAGTAATGGTAACTTATTTTATCAATAAAACTCTATAAGTTTAAGAACATCTCAAAAATGGTATGCTCATATTGTATTTAACATTGACAAATCAGGAGACGTAGCTGTTTTTATTAAATTAACAATAGTTAAACTAATTCCATTTGCCAAAAGTGTTTGTAAATCATGGGGACTTGAATTTTTAAAACATGTGAGTTAGTTTTTATAAGAATATGTTTTTTAAACATTAGAAGTAATAGCAGTTGATCTTTAATTTGAGGGAGCTTTAGGGATATTTAATTTATATCAGCATTTATTTAATCTCTAAGCTAATTAGAGTAGAGCTACTTTCAAGGATTTTATAAGTTAATTCGTTAATATCATCTGGAGGCAGGAAAATGTTCCACATAATATACATAGCTATATAAATATATAGACAATAATAGAGAACTTATAGCTTCAATTTTCAGCCATTTAATCAGACAAACACAGAAATACAAGACTCACTAGTTTATATAAAAGAGTTGGCTTTCCTTTCTGGCCCACTCTTACATTTTTACTAGAATTGCATTCCTGGCTGGTGGAACAGGTTGAGGATACCTGTTCAACATGATGGCTAAAGCTTTCCCACCAATATTTGTGAAAGAGGCTTTTAAGTTTTTTTTTTTTCCCTGGTGTGTAGTCTTATAGAAACTGAAACCACCACCCACTAATTCACTTTTTGCTCTAAAGTAGCCTTTCCCTTATAGGCTTGCAGAAATGTCCATTACCTTTATTTGAGCTTCTACCTCCTCATTGAGGCAGGATAGAATAGGGACTTGAGGAGGAGGCACAGAAAACCCAATAAGCCACACAAACACCACATGGCAAGAGAGGCTGAGGCAACAGCCTGCTGACTTGCTTCAGCAAGTTATCAGGGGGCAATTTGCAGCACACACCAGCAGCCACATGATCGGAAAGTAGCTTGGGGCAGGAGGGACCCCACCCACCCACCCACCCAGCTTCATATCACCTCGCGTAGCAAACTCCAGCAGAACTTGTGGACAGCAGTGAGAAACCACTGGACAACAACCCTTAGAAATCAAACCACCCAATAAATCCCCCCCTTTGTTTCAAATACACCAGTCAGCACAGACCCTAAACCCCTGCAGTAGCCCATAAAACCAGGAACCCCCGAAAAGAAAAAGCACATCTCTACCTTGAACATGCCTGCACTCATGTCTGAGTGTGTAATTTATCTTTACTGAACTCTTTTCTATCTTTCTTATAACTGTGGTGCATCTTCTGAATTCTTTCTTATGATGTAGCCAATATCCTGGAAACCAACTCCAGCAACATATTTGTGGTGAGCCAGCCAGGAATTGTCTCTGGTAACTGTCTCCTCCACCAGATGAGACCAGTGAGTTTTTGGCCTCTAACCAAAGCCTGCCCCTCTCTCTCTCTCTCTCCCTCTCTCTCTCTCTCTCTCTCTCTCTCCCTCTCTGCCATTTTGAATGGGTCTCCAGCCCTGCTATCAAGGGAGATAATCTCAGTTAACTCAGAGTTCTCCCAGCTCCCTCTTTGGAGGTGGTAGGGGATAGGCCCCATGCCATGCAGATCCAAGAAGGATCTGGGTGATGGGTGACACTGTCCTTGGAACCTGACTGGGGACATTCCCCAAGATGAGTAGGAGTCCAATGGGAGTATGGGAGTCCAGGGGATCCATCTCACCCTAAACCACTTTCTAATTCTGCTTACCCATTCCTCCTCAGAAAGTCAAGAAATCAATCTTAGGGCACTTCAGAGTGAAAAAGGGTCTATAGAAGAATTGTGCACCCTTATGGGCCAGGTCCCTAACCTGCAATCTCTAGCTGTTTGGACAATGGTCAAACTTTTACCCTTCAGAGAGGAGATTTAAAAACTGCTGGGGGAGCTTACTCTTCTTTTAGGGAAAAGTCTCAGCTTGGGGGCTTTGGTTTGGAAGTCAATGCCAGATGTCTCCCAAGACCTAGGGTGTCACAGGAACACCTGGTGGCATGGCCTCTATGTTCTCAGGATGCCAGGAACCAGAGCGATAGCTCTAAACATCTCCCAAGACCTAAGCAACTTGGGGGCTTTGGTTTGGAAGGCAAAGGCTTAGTCAGGCCGGAGTCTGGTATGCCAGATCGGATGACAAACTCTTCTCCATTTTCCCCTAGAACAATAGGCACGGCCCCTAGTATTCTAGGGGTGCATACTCAAGAAATGGACAACATTGTCCACCGAGGGGCTGAAAAAGAAGAAACTGATCTTCTTCTGTAACACTGCATGGCCACAGTACCATCTTGAAGGTAGCCAGCAATGGCCTAACAATGGCACCTTAAATTATAGCTCTATTTTACAGTTAGGTCTCTTGTGTAAAAGGGAAGGGAAGCAGTCAGAAATTCCATATGTCCAACTCTTTACAGCTCTATATCAGAACACATGTCTAAAGGGGCATTGCAGGTTGTGTTATGCTCAGGAAGGGAACTCGCCCCCAGAAAAGAAGGAGCCAGAAAAAAAAGGAACCTGAATAGAGAAAACCTGAGAAGGAGGGGGATATTTTAGATGATTCCGTCCTCAGTTCTCCCTTGCATTATAACACAGTTCTTGAACCCAAGGCCCCCATAGACCCACTTTGACCTGTGGCCTCCACACCCCCACCTTATGCACCTGGAGCTAGTCCAGCAGGAGTTACCAGGAATGGAGCCTGTATTAGTCAACCAAAGGGGTGCTAATGTGAAATACCAAAAATGGGTTGGTCTTTATAAAGGGTATTTATTTGGGGTAGAAGTCCACAGATACCAGGCCATAAAGCGTTAAGTTTCTTCTCACCAAAGTCCATTGTCACGTGTTGGAGCAGGACAGCTGCCGACGTTTGCCAGGGTTCAGGCTTCTTGCGTTCCTCTCTTCCCGGGGCTGCGTTTCTCTCCAGGCTTAGCTCTTCTGGTTCCTCTACAAGGTCAGCTGCAGACTACCAGGCGAATGGCTCACTTCTCTTCTTGGGCCTTTTCTCCAACATCAAAACTGCTTCTCAAGAACCGCCTCCTCTGTCCTTTGCCTGGCCTTTTATATTTGATTCCCCCACCCACCAAGGGGTGGGGCTCAATGCCCTACTGACGTGGCCCAGTCAACACCCTAATCATAACCTAAGCATGCCCAGATTAACAGATCAGTTTACAAGCATGATCCAATTATATTTTTGGAATTCATAATTACATCAAATTCCCAGACGGCTACAGAGCCTCTTTCCACCCTTCCAAAGAACCCAAAAGTGGCCTCTACCCAATAAGAAAGGTAGCAAACAGAGATGTAGGGACAGTTAGATTCCATGCTCCCTTCTCCTTAACAGATCTAGCTCAATGCAAAAAACAACTAGGACAATTCTCGGAAGATCCAGCAAAATTCACTGAAGAATTTCAAAACATAATCCTAAACTTTGAATTAAAATGGAATTATATGCATGTGATCTTAGCTACCTGTTGCACCCCAGAGGAAAAGCACTACATTTGGGAGGAGGCCCAGGGACATGTCGATAAAGTGACAGCCTAACAGCCTCAGCAACATGCTGAGGGAGCCATAGCAGTCCCAACCACTGACCCTAACTGGAACTACCAAAGGGGAGAAGCAGACCTAAGGAAAGGGACCACATGATAGCATGTCTATTAGAGGGAATGAGAAAATGTGTCACCAAGCCTGTTAACTATAATAAACTGCAAGAAATAACCCAGGAAGAAGAGGAGAAGCCTGCCCTGTTCCAAAGAAGGTTAATGGAAGCTATGAAAAAGTATACCCAGGTTAATCTAGACCCACCAGAGGGACAAATTATATTAAAAACCCATTTTATTGGCCAGTCAGCTCTGGATATTAAAAGGAAGCTCCAAAAGCTAGCACTAGGGCCCCAAACCCCAATGAACTCTCTTTTAGAAACAGCTTTTTCTGTCTTCAACAAACATGACAAGGCCACCAAGGAAGCAAAGGTAAGGAGGGACAGGCAGAAGGCTCACTTCACAGCAGTCACCATGGGTGGTGGCCTGCCACCTCAGGGCCACCGTGGCTTGGGCTCCAAAACATCAGGATCCTGTTTCAACTGCAGAGAGCCTGGCCACTGGAGGAAAGACTTCCCCAGATCATCAAAACCCCCAGGGAGCCCCCTGGTCCCTGTCCCCAATGCGGAAGAACAGGCCACTGGTCTCGGGAGAGCACTGTGTGCCGAAAGAAGCACAAACATGGGGGGGGGGGCGCGCAACAATTGGGGAGGACTAACGGGACCTGGGGCAAAAGGTGGCTCCTTGGACAACTCCATGGAACATCAACTGGGAGTAGCCCCGGGTGACCTTCAACGTGGCAGGTAAGGCTATTAACTTTTTAATTGATACAGGAGCCACCTCTTCAGTTCTGACCTGTCACTTCAAATCTCCCTCTTCCGGAACCTGTCCGGGTAGTAGGAGTTGACAGTAAATCTAAAGTTAGATCCTTTACTGAGCCCCTCCTCTGTCAAATAGGGGATCTAATAGAAGGCCATAAATTTTTAATCATCCAGGAATGCCCAACCCCATTACTGGGACAGAACTTTCTTCATACCCTGGGGGTATTCATCTTATTTATAGGAATAAATAAAGCCCATAAGATGTCTGTAGCCCAGGGCTCAAAAGAAGAATGTGGAGCCTTGTGCTTGGCCTTGATTCTAAATAAGGAACTAGATGCCATGTCAACTGCTATGTTATACATGCTATACCCCAGGAAATAAATAGGAGAGTAAATCCAATGATCTGAAAAACCAGGTTGCC
>JAQZBX010076797.1:0-14373 GCA_029593785.1 Cabassous unicinctus | reverse complement strand
AAGTATCATGAATAATTCTTGTTTGCACAAGTCAAAAGAAATTGAAATGTGGTTATACTATGAACAGACATTTATAAAGCACTTGTGCAATCTAATATATGAGATGAGCCATAAGTGGTAGAGGATTTTTCTTTTCTTTTTCATTTTCACCCTGAATTCCAGGACCTTTCTGTGAGAGAGAAGAGTAGTGAGAGCAGGCCAGTGTGGAATTAGTAGGGCTGCAGACAATAGAGTGGGTAGTTCAAGAGCAGCCAGACACAGGGAAGAGGAAATGAACAAGTGAGCATTTGGGTGGAGAAGGTGGTAGGTGGGCAATTGAAATATGGGGCAAGAGAGATTTTCAGCTACTGTTGTGAATGGGAAATGTATCTGTTGCTATGGAACAATTTACACCATACTCGGCGACTTGCAACAACAGAGATTTAGAATCTGGGTGAGGAACATGGGAGCGGCTTAGCCAGGTGTTCTGGCGTGGGGTCTCTCATGAGGTTGGGTCAAACTTTGAGTCCTGCGCTGCACTTATCTCACATAGCCACTCATGGGCTTCGGGTCCTTGCCAAGTGGGCCTCACCAGAGACTCCTCACAACATAGCAACTGGCTTCTCCCAGAGCAAATGATCCGAGAAAGAGATAGGGAGAGAGTACGCCCAAGATAGAAGGCACAGATTTTTTAGAGCCTGACCCTGGAAATCACATCCTACCGATTCTGCCACATTCTATTCACTAGAAGCAAGTCACTAAGTCCAGTCCACATTTAAGAGGAGGGCATTTAAGCTCCACCTCTTGAGGGGAGAAGGAGTGAAGAATTTTTGCACCTATTTTTAAAACCAACATAGGGGGAAGCGGGTTTGGCTCAATGGATAGAGCTCTCGTTTACCATATGGGAGGCCACGGGTTCGCTTCCCGGGGCCTCCTTGTGAGAGCAGGCTGGCTGCGCGGCGCGGTGGGCTGATGCAGCAGGACCTCACAGCAGGGGGAAATAAGCAGACACGGAAGAGACACACAGCGAATGGACACAGTAAAACACAAGCAGCAAGGGGGGATAAATGGATAAATTAAAAAAAAAAAAAAATCAACATAGGAAAGGAGGGAAAGGAGGATATTCAGATTGTGTGATGGCCTATGTGTAATCTCTATGCCAACCTTATAATGAATACTAAAGATATGTAGTAAACAGCCACCCTTTCCCTCAATGCTCCTTAGAGTCAGTTGTGTGTGTTTATATAAAAAAGGTATGCCTCAAGGAAACCTAGCCATAGTAAAATTACATACAAACTAACACAAACACTATGGGGCACAATGCCTTAAGTGTCAAATCAGAATGCAGCATGGTCTGCAGGTTTCATAGAAGAAAATATGAGTTGTTCCAGATCATGAATATAAATATGTGATATTTAATATATTTTGCTTTTTATTTAGGGAAGATAATTCAAATTAGATTTTCACTTTTTAAATGGAACAAAATATTTGCATTCGTTTGTTGCCTGCATGTGCCCTTTTTATACTCGATCTCTTTATAGTTCCTAATTCTTAAAGTGACTGTGTATTGAGAAAGGGCAGGAAAAATTCCTTGAATAATAGATAATCTACTCTGTTGGTTCTTTATTTAAAGTGTTTGTGTGTGTACATGTATGTGTGTGTCTCCCCATAAGCAATGGCACATTTATATGATACTGTGTATACCAGGCATGCAAATCCTGAAATAAGGGAGAGTAGTTTGCTGCTCCTATCTAAATTCTTATTAGCCAAAAACCATGCTCTGGGAGCTATGAAACCCCACATTCATCAGTTAAACATGCCACTTCTGCTATGGTCATTAGTGCTATAGGCAAAAAGAAGACATGAGTAAAAAAATCCAACACTCAACTTCATCTACCCTTAAATTATTTCCTTGATCAAGCACAGACCTAGTTTGTCACAGAGCACTTTGTTCTTTTTTCTCTTCATCCCCATAGTGTCAATGGTGCTTATGCAGCTGCATAATTTGCATAGAAAGTTGCCCAATTTTGTAGTCAGAATACCAATAAGGTGGCCTCTTTCTAAGCATGTTTATTCTCTCTTGATTGACTCTTCACTTGCATACTTTTCTGCACAATGCATACTTACTTGTATATTCTCAGCCATCTGTCAAACACTTACCAAGCTTTAAGGCTGGCCCAGTAATCAAACTTGAGTACTATGGCAACATCAATTTGTGGCCAAATATTATAGAACTGTGACCAAAATATCTTTTTAAAAAAGAAATTATTCAATAAAAATATATCACTTTAGAGTTTTGGTTGACTTACATTTGATTACATTTATTAACATGTAAGTCTGGATTTGCCAAGACTATATATTTATGAGAAATGACTTCCCAGTTATTAAAAAAACTTTATAGATCTCTATCCATACCAATTGTAGCAGTCCAACATGATTTCCAGCCTGTAGAAAGGAATCCACATTGGCATTCTATTAGTTATGCTATCCAGAGTTAGACTCGCTCATCATAAATTTGAGACTTTACTGGTGAGAAGAATATTTGGGAGTATACTTATGGGAATAATAGGACTGAATAGTTGTATTTTTTCTAGGACAATTGTAATCGTCCTAGAAAAAATCTGGGCTGGATAGTCACATACTTAAGACCATCTAGTTCAATATCCTACCCGATGCTGTGAACAACTTCACAAAATATCATTTTCAACAAAAATCATACAGTTGAACTTGGAGTACATTCAATGAAGATATGATTTGTTCCCTCCCAAGTCATTCCATAAAACTTATTAAATGCCTTCTGTTTGCTAAGGCATGCTAAGAGTTGGTAGTATAAAAAACGGGAAGGCATGAATCCCTATTTCCATTAGTTAGAAAGTAATAGCATACATTTAATCAAAGTCTTCCCCTATAGCAGATGATTAGACAAATTTCTTTTTTTTATTTTCAGTCCTTTAGCTATTGAAGACAGTTTTTACATCTTCCTTGAATCTTTTCTTCTTCAGAGCTCACTGGCCCTGAAAATCCAGGTTTCTCTCCTCTAAATACATTTTGATTTGAAAATTGTACCTCTGCAAATGCAGGTTGCTAAACCTGATATAGTCTATTTTTTACATGTCTGGACATAATGGAGAATAACAAGATCACTTCCTTTACTTTCTTTAAACCAGCTTCTTGGATTATTGAAGAACTTTGCTGGATAGGTAATCAAAGAATGAATACATATAAATTTTTATTAGACTACACTCATCACCCACTTCTTGCCATCTACTGGCCAGATAGTAACTTAAATATTAGAGTAAATCTCTGTAGATAGAATCCTTGTTTTCTAGATCTTTCTGGGATCATGCTGGACATTTTTGTGATTTATATAACTCATGAATGATAAGATTCTCATCCTTTAGTAACAATTAAATCTTCATTTTCATTAGAATCATTTGCTTTAGGGGTAAAGAAGACTTCCTAATCACATAAACATGAAACGTATCACTTCAAAACAAAACAGACAGTTTCATAATGCTATGCAAACTTTCAAAGTTAAATAAGCAAGAAAAAAGAAGTAATACTGAATAAGGAAAATAAAAAGGAATGGAATAAAACTTTGATAGTTTAAGTATTTACTTTAAAAAGAGATGCATGCTGTCATACAGCACTGACTGCAAAAAATAATTTCAAGACATATACCCAAGAATAAAGGACAAGCAAAGATCATCTGGTATTCTATCAATGTCAAATAACTCTAACAATGTGGTGTATGTCCCTTAGGACCAATTCTCTAGATAGATAGATAGATAGATATAAAGTTATAAAACCACAATCACGATATACATATTTAGTAGCCTTTTTCCACTTAATTAACATATTTCGAATACATTTCCAACATAAGTATAACACTGTAATAAGTACTTTTAATGATGACTGAATACATTATATAGAGGCATAACAATTTTTTAAACTTCCTTCTAGTGACAGATGTTTAGGTAGCTCAGTTATTTTTCTGTTATAAACAAATATATATATATATATAACCATACATGCCTATTGTCTGCTTATCTCCTCGGGATAGACTCACAAAATTATAATTGTTGGCGCAAAATTTTTGATTTATCTTTTCAACATGCTCTCTAGGAAATTTACAAATTTGCACTCTTATCCGTTGTACATAAGAGAACCTGGTTCATCACATGTTCACAAAACAATGAGTTATTAGTTTAATCTTTGAAAGTCAGATGATTTTAGTTTAATTTTAATTTCTTTGAGTACCGGCAAAGATGAAAATCTTTTCATAAGTATATTGGTTGTTTATATAGCTTCTCCTGTAAATGTGTTTGTCAATTTTTCTATTAGAGTTGTTACCTGATTTATAATGATTTATAATTTATATAGAATCCTTATTTATAATGGACTAAAATTAGACATTCCCAAGATGGTCCATATAAACCAGGTTCTCTATGTTTAAAAATGACTAATGTAAAAATTTCTTCCAATACTAGTTTTTAAAATTTTCTAATAATAGACTTGATTCATATTAAATAGTTGATGTAGGTTTTTCAGTGTACATGCCAAGAAAACACTCCATAAACATATTTTAAAACTTGTCAATGAAATAAAAACTTTATTTTACATTAATTATTTAGTAAACAAGCAATTATTGAATGCTAGGTGGATGTATACAGTTCCTATATTAAGAAAAAACAATTGAAACAATAATGTCAGTTGTCCTGATCTCAAGAAACTATATAATTAGTTCCATGAGATGTAGCTATATAATTCAAAGTCAATTTATAAGAGAGTGCATATAACAGTGTTCTCTGAACAGGATATTTAATGCTGAGGGAATAAAAAGTAAACAGTGATATTAGAGAAGGTAGTTCTTTTTTCTTTTCTATTTCACACTTTTTTTTTTTTTCCCCTTTTAAGAGAAGTGTCTCTCAAACTGAGTTGTGAGGAAATAATAGGTTGGTTTAGCAGAAAAAAGGTTAGAGAACATTTCAAGAAGTAGAAAGTGCCTCATACTTCAAGGCAGGAGTAAGCAAGAAAACTGTAATTGCAAAAATACCAACTTAGCTCAATCAGAGTACTGGTCACAAGGAGCTGAGACTGATGCTAGTCGGCCAACTGGTGGAAAGACTGAGTGACAGGCTCAGGAGTTTAGGTGTCATGTGATCTGAGATGGAAACTATCTTTAAATTATGTTTCTGCAATTTATCAATTATTTTCCTGGAGACAGATTCCCTGAATTTCTCTTAAAAATTTATATTTAGGGAGGGATGATGATTTTTCTGTGCTTTGGAGAAAGGACTAGAGTTTGATAAATTGTATACCAAAGCATCAACTATTTTCTTTAAGTGATAGATTCTAAAGTCAGTTAGTCACACATGCCAGGTAGTGCAGATAGAGTTATTTTAACACAACAATTTCTGATTGATTTTCTTTAGCAACCCCCAATGTGAGTAGGTGAAACTACAAATTATGTCCTGTAGGACTTTCCCTTCCAACAGTTTCCTAATAGGATCATCTAACAAGAAAAAAGAGCCCTTTTCAAGATTAAAAACATCTTCTGGATAAGTTGAGATTAGTTTGATAGGTACATCTCAAGGGTAAAGTGACTGAAGAGAAAAAAGATACCATCATAGCTACGCTTCAGTTGCCTTCTTCCTTTCCAAAATATGATCAGACATGCAATGTCGTCGTGCTGCTGTTTGTTCTTTAAAACAATGACTGTTGATGTAAGTCTCAAATTTTGTTTATTTAGGATATCATAACTTCATAGTTTAAAGAAAGAAAATGAAATTTATGTTTCTATCTGGTTATTCTTCCCCCCAAAAAAGCTAACAATTTTTTTTTAAGTACAATGCCATGAACACCCGTAATCTGTGTGGGTTTTGAAATAAGGAAGAAAAAAATGTGCTTTCTTTATTTTGCTTTGGCTTTAGGAATAAGTGCTCAGAACATGAAATTATATACAGTTGAAATTCATTGATTTTAAAGAGCTCTGAATTTTCTGTATTTGCTGACTTTAAGTGGTATTATTTTGAGTTATGATAGGCTGCCAAAATATGACTCTAGGCAAGGTAACCACTTAGGTATATTTATCATTCTCTTTAAATATCTTTCTAAGCACATCATAGTTATAATAATCAGTTCCTGCTACAGTACCACTTGTGAAAACAGGGCCTCCACAAATGGCTGCACAGGCTGTGCAGTGCACAACTCCATTAATCACATTGACTATGATGTCAGTGGTGCCCCCTGGAGTTGTGCAATGGGAGTCTCTGGGAAAAGGTCCATATTATGAAGTAAAAATTTAAAACATATTAAGTGCTCTGGCTTAAATAGAAATAAAACTATACCTATGTACCATGTTCTCTTTTATTTTTTTAATTTTATGTTTTTTTTAGGAGGTACAGGGAATTGAACCCAGGACCTCGTATATGCAAAGCAGGGACTCAAGCACTGAGCTACACGCGCTCCCCTGTATCATGTTTTTTTTTTTTTTAAAGATTTATTTATTTATTTATTTATGCCCCCTTTGCTGCTTGTGCATGCTGTGTCCATTCGCTGTGTGTTCTCTCCGTGTCTGCTTATCTCCCCCTTGCTGTGAGGTCCGGCTGCATCAGCCCACCGTGCCGCGCGGGCCAGCCTGCTCTCACAAGGAGGCCCCGAGAAGCAAACCCGGGGCCTCCCACATGGTAAACGGGGGCTCTATCAATTGAGCCACACCCACTTCCTGCTGTGAGGTCTTGCTGCATCAGCCCACTGCGCCATACGGGCTGGCCGGCCTGCCCTCACAAGGAGGCCCCGGGAAGCGAACCCCAGGCCTCCCATATGGTAAACGGGAGCTCTATCGATTGAGCCACACCCGCTTCCCTGTATCATGTTCTTTTGATTAAAGAAACTATTGAAGAAGACAATCACAAGGGTTTTTTTTTAACATCCAAATGCAAACATGTATGTGTGTTTAAATGTATCTATATAATATGATCTATGAAATTTCAAATTATATGTGTGTCATTTTGGTGAAATTCAACTGAATAAATAGTATATGTATAATTCATGATATCAATTTTATTTTCTTGGGGAAAATTTGGGATGTGACAGAACAAAACCAGATGTTTACCCTATAAATGAATTTTCAGTTAAACCTAGTTTATAAAGTATTTAATTTTACGGATCGAGACTTCACCTATTTTTCCTATTCTGCCTTTCATCTCATAAAAACCCAAATGATGTGTGGTGGACGTGTTTTTGGTGTTTGTTTGCATTCTGTTAAGTGTGGGCCGTTGTAAATAAAAACTCTTCAGGATGTCACTGTAGTTAAGGTGTGGCTCAACTAACTCAGGTTAGGCTTCAAGCTGGATTATTTTAGAGTCCTTTAAAAACAAAGTGAAAGTAAGACAGAGAGCAGCCACAGGGAGCCGCGAGAAACTGGAAGTCAACAGAACTCAGAAGAGAAAGAAGACAATGCCAGGTGCACTGACTGGGCTGGACAAGCTGAGGATCGCCAATAGCCAGGCCCAGAATGCCACAGGTTTCTGGGGGAGAGCATTGCCTTGCTGATGCCTTGATTCTGGACTTTCCTAAGTTCAAAACCATGAGCCAATAAATTCCTGTTGTTTAGGCCAACCCGTTGTATGATATTTGTTTTAGCAGCTGGGAAACTAAAACATGATGTTTCCCTGTTTGTCTGTCAGTATGTTAGCATGTAAGTATGTTTATTTGCACTTAATTTGCAAAGTGTGTCTCAACAATTCTGGGACTAAATTAGGAACAACTGTATTATTGCACAAATAATATATGAAAACATTCACAGTGTAAATGATTCACATAAATATGAAATATACCAATATTCCTCATCACCTACTTCTACTCTACTTACTAAAGGCGAACCACTATTAATGATGAGTAAAAATATTTCTGGTTGTTTTACTATTTACTTACATATACATGCCTAAATATTTTCAAGTTTATCTGTATTTAAAAATAAACAAATTAGAACACATATCATTCATACTGTTCAACACTTTTCTTTTTTCATTCATAATATGTTTTAGATATTTTACCATACACAGGGATCTACTGTATTCCTTCTAAAGGATGGACGGTTTTCTTTAATGTGACGGTGCTTCATTTTATTTAACCATTTCCCTTCTGGTTAATCTGCAATTTTTAGCTGTTATAAATCATGCTTTGATGAGCATTCATGTACAAGTAGATTTATATGATATGAGTAAGTATTTCCACAGGAAAGATGATTAGAATTAGAATTCTGGGGACAAAGGATATTGACATTTAAAAGTTTATAAATTCCGCTAATCTGTTTTCCAAAGTGGCTTTACAAATTTATTTCCTTCTTTGAAGGAAATAGATCTTTTTATGGATGATTTTAAGATTGTCTTCATCTTTGGGTTTCATAAATTTTACTATGATATGTCTAAATATGAATTTCCTTGGATTTGGGGTTCACAAAGATGTAAAATCTTTGGTCTAATGTTGGTTATTTATGGAAAATTAACTCTTCAAATACTGCTTCTAACATCTCATTCTGAAATATCTTCAGTTATCTTCATATAAGACTTTTCACTCTTGCACCTTTTTCTGTATTTACCATGCTTCATTCTGGATATTTTCTTCTGACTTATATTCCAATTAATCAATTTCTCTCTTCAACTGTGACTAACATAGTGCTAAACATATCCATGTGGTTCTTAATTTCAGTTCTATCCATTTGGTTCTTATTTCAATTCTAAATTATCCCCTTGGTACTTTTAAAAAACAGTTTCTAGGTCTCTGCTGAAATTTTACATCTAGTATTTCATTTTCAAGAACATTTCTAACTTCTTAAACATAAGTATTTAAAAGCACATGACGCTCTTCCCGTGAGTCGCCCGAGGTGATCTCTGAAAATGGTTCGCTATTCCCTTGACCCAGAAAACCCCACAAAATCATGCAAATCAAGAGGTTCAAATCTTCGTGTTCACTTTAAGAACACCCGAGAAACTGCCCAGACCATCAAGGGTATGCATATTCGAAAAGCCACCAAGTATCTGAAAGAAGTCACTTTACAGAAGCAATGTGTGCCATTCCGTCGTTACAATGGTGGCGTTGGTAGGTGTGCC
Organism: Cabassous unicinctus; assembly: GCA_029593785.1. Classification (NCBI taxonomy): domain Eukaryota; kingdom Metazoa; phylum Chordata; class Mammalia; order Cingulata; family Chlamyphoridae; genus Cabassous; species Cabassous unicinctus. The sequence goes on along the minus strand of JAQZBX010076797.1, from coordinate 5,278 downwards.
CAGGCCAAACAGTGGGGCTGGACACAGGGTCGGTGGCCCAAAAAGAGTGCTGAATTTTTGTTGCACATGCTTAAAAATGCAGAAAGTAATGCTGAACTTAAGGGTTTAGATGTAGATTCTCTGGTCGTTGAGCACATCCAGGTGAACAAAGCCCCCAAGATGCGCCGTCCTACTTACAGAGCTCATGGTCGGATTAACCCACACATGAACTCCCCCTGCCACATTGAGATGATCCTTACTGAAAAAGAACAAATTGTTCCTAAACCAGAGGAGGAGGTTGCACAGAAGAAAAAGATATCCCAGAAGAAACTGAGGAAACAAAAACTTATGGCTCGGGAATAACTTCAGCATACAATAAATGCAAATAAATATTAAAGCAAAAAATAAAAAAAAATAAAATAAATAAAATAAAAGCACATGACCAATTACTGTCATCTGTAATACCTTTAAGTCTATTTCTATTTTCTGTGCATCTGGTGATTTTTATTGAGTGACAAATATTGGATATGCAAAGCTGTGGCTATGATCTAAAGTCTAGAATGGTTTTGCTTTTCTTCAGAGAGGAGGCTAGCAGCACTAAATGCAGATAACCTTAAATCCATCAGAGATTGAGATACTTTCACAGCTCTGGTGATGTCAAACATTTAAGTTTTTTTTGTTTGTTTGTTTGTATTTTTTAATATCTTGCCCAGATTTTTTAGTTGTTCTCAATGGAAGTTTTGGGCCAAAATATTTGCATTTTGGAAAATGGATGTCTTAATAATTTGGATACATTTTCAAGTTTGGTGGAAGGTAGAAATCCTTTTTTTTCCCCACCCAACTGGTAGCTGACTAATCTCAACTGATTTTAAACACCACTTTACTAAAGTGACATATAACTCAGATACTAAATACCCAAATTTGCATTCATTTAATTATAAACTTCATATTGAAGAAAAAAAAATGAAGAATACCTAACCAAATATTGAAAAAGCAGAATATAATAAAGGAGACATTACCATAACAGATGCCAAGACATTCTATATAGCTATAGTGATTAAAACAGTAAGGTATTCAGACAGGGATTGGCAAATAGACCAATGGGACCACTGGCCAAAGATAAGACAAGTTGAGCATAAATAGGAATAATAATTGTGACAGTTTGAAGCTAGGTGGATCCCAGAAAATTGTGTCCTTAGGACTAATTCATTCCTGTGGGAGTGGGGGCATTTGATTGGATTACTTCATTTGAGGGCCTTAGACTGTGGGACCTAGTATGAGTTTTGGTCCTCCTGCTAGAGTACTTTATAAACAGAGGGCTACAAGCAGCAGACACACAGAGAAACAGTGGCAGAGACAGAGAAACCCCGAGAGGCTGAGAGAGAGGTTCCAGAGGCCAGAGGCTGGAATCATCAGAGCACAGAGGCAAGGAAAGAGGCCCCCAAGAGGCTGAAAGAGATGAGGCCAGAGAAGAGGGAAGGGATGAGTCATATGCCTGATTGCCCACAGCTGAGCTCGAGGAGAAACTAAGCCTGGGGTAGAGACCCAGACTGGAGAGCTGCCATTGTGTCTTGTCACGTGGAAGGAGTCCAAGATCGCCTGCAGCTGACCTTCAGCTTCAGTGAGACAGCATCTCTGATGATGCCTTGATTTGGACATTTTCACAGCCTCAGAACTGTAAGCTTTTAACCTAATAAATTCCCCCTTATAAAAGCTAACCCATTTCTGGTATATTGCTTGAGCAGCATTTAGCAAACTAAGACATAATTAAAATGAATCAAAACACAACAGATGTGTCAGTCAAAATCTCTATTAGTTTCTTATTGTTGATATAACAAATTACCATGAAATTAGTGGTTTCAAATAACACAGATTTATTACCTTACTGTTCTGGAGGTTAAAAGTTCTCAAATCAAGATGTCAACAGGCTGTTTCTTCTGGAGGCTTTAGGGGAGAATTTGTTTCTTTGCCTTTTCCATTTTCTAGATGCCACTGCTTCCAGGGTTCCTGGCCCCTTCCTCCACTTTCAAGGCCAGCAGTGTAGCATCTTCAAATTTCTCTCTGATTTTGTCTCCCTCTTTCTCTTATAAGGATCCTTGTGGTTATATTGGGCCCGTCCAGATAATCCAAGATAATCCCCCCATCTCAAATTTCTTAACTTAATCACATCTGCAAAATTCTCTTTTGCCATGTAAGGTAACATATTTGCAGGTTTGGGGTATTAGTACTCAGACATCTTTGGAGGGGGCATTATTCTGTCTGCCATAGTCACTTGTGGCAAATACCAAGGAACCAACTCATTCTTTCGAAAATTGCTAAATAAAGGAGAATTAGGCTCTTATTCTATCTTTTCTATATGAAGTGAACCTCAGTTTAATCAAATAATTGGAAGAGTGTAAGCTTCTCTTTATAGAAGTATCCAGCTCATAAATTAATAAGATTTGAAAAATTAGAATACTACCCATTTTTAACCTTTAATGAAACAATAGATCTAGGCAACCATGATCAATGGCTGTTAATGTCACAAAAAGAGAGACAATCATGTATTATGTGCATCTGATAAAATTATACAAAACCACCTATTGTATAATTGTCCTTGCTAAACATTTAAAATAAAATCTGTTTCATTTTCTAACATTAACTACCCATGTACTAGAAATACAGAAGATAGGAGAATGTGTTACTGAATACCACAAAGACACAATTAACAAAACAGATTGTGGGAAATTCCATAGGACAGGAGATCTGGTTTCTTCAAGAAATAAATTGCAAGGAAATAAAAAACAAACAAACAAACAAACAAAAAACATCACACAAAGAGAGAACTTAAGAGATTAAAAAGACTTAAGGGGGGAAGCAGATACAGATTAAGCAATTGAGTTCCCACCTACCACATGGGAGGTCCTGGGTTCGGTTCCCCATGCCTCCTAAAGAAGATAAGCAAGACAGTGAGCTGACATGACATGCTGGCGTGGCGAGCTGACACAAGATGATGCAACAAGAGACACAAGGAGGAAAACATAATGAGAGACACAACAAAGCAGGGAGTGTAGGTGGCTCAAGTGATTAGGTGCCTCCCTCCCACATGGGAGGTCCCGGGTTTGGTTTCCTGTGCCTCTTAAAAAAGGAAGACGAGCACACAATGAACAGACACAGCGAACGCAAACAATGAGGGGGAGGATAAATAAATAAATAAAATAAATCTTAAAAAAAAAAAAGACTTAAGGGGCTGATTGCAGTATAGGTATCTTATTTGGACCATAGTTCAAACAAACAAATAGACAGCCAAACACAAAGCATTTATGAAATAGTCAGGGAAATGTTAACTTTGGCTGGATAGTTGATGATACTAAGGAATTATTTTAAATTCTTTATCTTTTAGAGTTACATATTGAGATACTTTCCAATGCAATGATATAATATCTAGGACTGTGCTTCAAAATAAAGCAGAGGAAGGGGAAAGTGAGTGGGTGAGGTATGGGTGAAATAAGATTGGCCATTAGTTGATAACTATTGAAGCTAGGTTATGGATATATGTGGGTTAATTCCATCCTTTCTGCTTTTGCATATGATTGAAATGTTCCACAAAATTTTTTAAAGAAAATTACTTCTTAAAGTGTCAAAATAATCATGGCATAATTTTGATTGTTATTACATTGAGTTTACAAGTTGATTTAGAGTGATATGATATCTTCGCAAAATTGAATCTTCTCAACTGGGAATATGTTTGTCTCTATCATTTACACAGAATTGTTTTTTAAACATTATCTTTACTAAAACCTCTTAAGTTTCTTCATATTGTCCTTGAACATTTTTGTTAGGTTAATTCCTAAACATGTTATGGCTTTCATTTTATTACTGATGTTATCCTTATCTAATTGGTTATTACTAAAATGTAGAAAATATTTTTTAATGTTGGTTTTATATCATTACCATCTGCAAGCAATGGCAGCTTTGTGCCTTATTTTTCAGGATTTGTTTTTTTCTTCTACTTTTGACTTATTTTTTGTTGATTTTATTATATTGGCTAAGAACTACAAAGCAATACTAAGTAATAATAAGCATCCCTGTCTTGTTTCTTGTGAGTATCCTAATGTTTAATCTCTAGGTAAGATACTGTCAGTCAATATATTTTTATTTGGTCAGTCTATTTTATGAATTAAGGATATAACCTTATATTCCTGACATATTGGAGTATATTTATATCAGGAATAGGTGTTGAATTTTATCAAATGCTTTACCATTATGTATTGGAATGATCATTTGATTTTTTATACCCTTAATTTAGAAATGTACTGATTACATTGATAGGTATTTCAATGTTAAGCCATCCTTCCATGTTTGTAAAAAAAAAACAAAACATTCAAACACACAATCCACTGCTGTATTTCATAACTAAGATTGGCTTATAATTCTGTGTTACTCTTTTACAGTTTAGGTTATAATTCATTATCAATACATAGAATTTCTCAGGGTTATACTAACTTCAAAGAATGAGCTTAAAGCTTGCCAGCTCCTTTTATCCTCTGTAATAATTTATATAAGAAGGAATTATCTACTTCTAGAAATTTGAGTAAAACTGGCCTGTAAAATTTTCTAGGTCTGGTGCCTAGATTTTTCAACAACTTACATAGTTTTCATTCTATTAATATTTTCTACATCATCTCAAGTCGATAATGGTAATTTATAGTTCCCTGGATATAATTTTGTCCAGATTTTCAAATCTATCAATATAAAATAGTATCTGATATTTTATTAAAATTTTTTAAATCTTATTTTAAATTTCCAAAATCTCTATTAGTTCATTTTTAAAGATTACAATAAGCTTTCAGTACAATAAGAACACAATAATTTTCTTGAGAATATTAATCAGACTTAAAATCTTCCTCCATTTGTTATCAATTCTTTTCTTTAACTGTTGTTTGATCTGTTTGTAGGCAGTTCATGCTCCTCTATGATTTGATTTTACTCAACTGTGGTGATTTGGGACTACCAGATGATCTTTCAATTAGAGGATCCCTGTTCACTTGTCTGGGTTTGTTTTGCTTGCTATAGCTTGCCTCGATAGACTGTCAGAGAGGGGCAAGAATGATGCTGGTCATGTGTGCCAGGAGCTTGTATGTCTCTCTTGAAGGTCAGCAGTCCCACTTAGGAACTATCCTCCTCTCTTGTGCCAGTGTCCACATAAGTTTCTTTAGCTTTGAAGAAACTGTTGTAGAGTCCCACTGGTCAACACAAGCAGCAGAAGGTGAAAAATGCAATTGCTTTGAAAGCAGTCCCCTACTTTTTTTTTTTTTTT
>JAQZBX010076796.1:0-14385 GCA_029593785.1 Cabassous unicinctus | reverse complement strand
ATATATATATATATATACATAAAATAACATTTATGGAAGCAAATGCACATATATGCATATGTATTTATATATCATCTTACAAATATTGATATGTATTGTGAAAAAATTTGATTTTTACCCTCAATAAAAAATAAAAATAAAAAAATAAAAAAATAATATGCCTTACATAAAAGAGGGGCTATTAAATGATGTCATTTATAAAAATGTTTAAAGCAAGAACTAATCCAAGGTCATGAATAAACTAGTTATTGTGTGTTGGTAAGGAGGGCAATATGAAGATTTTTTTAGGAAAGCCTGAGGGAACATTCTGGAATGATGGTAATATACTTTATTTTATTTCTCCATTTGTATTTTTTTTGAAAATTGTCTTTTTTGCAAATGTTCATAACGCCTTTCATAAGAGTCGAAAGCTGGAAACATGAAAACCTCCTCCCCTGGTAAAACAAATCACAAACTGTGGTCCATCCAGAATAGAGCAGCTTCTGACAATCAAAGGGGCTGCCTGAACTCCTGGAGCTGCTCTTTCCCTTGTCATGGGGGAGACTCGTGGGGTGGGTATGTACTGGTCAAGCCTCAGGATCTACATCCTTAAACGCATGTGTCATGTCGCACAGAAATGATAGTCTGGCTAAAGGTTTGTCAATTTTATTGATCTTCTGAAAGAAGTAGCTTTGGGTTTTGTTGATTTTTTCTAATGTTTTCTTATTTTCTATTTCATTTAGTTCTGCTCTAAACTTTGTTATTTCCTTCTTTTTACTTCCTTTGGGGTTAGTTTGTTTTGTTGTCATTTACATTAGTTTCAAGGTAGTTACCGATTTCTTTAGAGATTTCCTCCTTGACCCATTGTTTGTCTAAGAATGTGTTTAACTTCCATATCTTTGGGCCTAATCTGTTTCTATGGCCCTTAGTGATTTCCAATTTCATTTCATTTTGGTCATAGAAATTACTTTGTATAATCTCAATCTTTCTGAATTAATTGAGAGTTGTTCTGTGGCCTAGCATGTGGTCTATTTTGGAATATGATCCATGTACACCTGAGAAGAATGTAAATCCTGCTGTATTTGGGTGTAGTGTTCTCTATATGTCTATTAAGTCCAGGTCCTCTAATGTATTGTTGAGAGTCTTTCTTTCTTTATTGATTCTCTGTCTAGATGTTCTGTCTAATGATGGTAATGGTGTATTAAACTCGCCCACTATAATTGTAGAGGCATTTGTTTTTCCATTTAATTTTTCCACAGTTTGCCTAATGTATTTTGAGGTGCATAAATGTTTATGATTTTCTCTCTCCTTGAGTGATTACCCGTTTTACTAATATTTAGTGTCCATCTTTGTCTCTTACAATAGTTTTGCATTTATAGTCTATTTTGTCTGATATTAGTTTAGCTACTCCTGCCCTTTTTTGGTAATTGTTTGCATGTAAAGTTGTTTTCCAGCCATTCACTTTCAGCCTCCTTGAATGCCTGGGTCTAAGGTGGGTTTCTTGTAGACAACATATAAATGGGTCATATTTCCTTATCCATTTTGTGAATCTGTGTCTCTTGACTGGTGTGTTTAATCCATTAACATTCAGTGTTATTACTCGCAAGGAATTTCTTACATCATCAATATTTTCTTTGGGTTTATGTGTGTCATATGTTGTTTTTATTTCTCTTTTTGCCTTTTTAGTTGTTCTTACACTCTCCTCTCTCCCTCCTATTTTTTTCTTTTCAACCTGTAAAATGTCTTTTAGTATTTCTTGAAGGGCAGGTTTCTTATTGTCATACTCTCTTAATTTGTATTTATCTGTGAATATTTTGAACTTTCCAACTTTTTTGAAAGCGAGTTTTGCTGGATAGAGAGTTTGTGGCTTGAAGGTTTTTCTTTGAGTTCCTTGACTATGTCATACCACTGTTTTTCTTGCCTCCATGGTTTCAAATGAGAAATCAGCACTTACTCTTATTGAGCTTCCTTTGTATGTGATGGTTCTCTTTTCTCTTGCTTCCTTCATTATTTTCTCTTTGTCTTGAGCCTTGGACATTTTGACAAGTAATGTCTTGGAGTAGGCCTGTAAGAATTTATACTGTGTGGGGTTTGCTATGCTTCCTGGACATGTCCGTCCATCACCTTCAATAGGGTTGAGAAATTTTCAACCATTATTTCCTTCAACAATCCTTATGTTCCCTTTCTCTTCTCTTCTCCCTCTTGGATGCCTATAATGCATATGTTTGTGTATTTTGTATTGTCAGTTAATTCCCTAAGTCCTCCTGGATTTTTTCTAAATTTTATCTATCAGTTCTACTATCTGTTTGATTTCAAATGTACTGTCTTCCACCTCACTAATTCTTACTTCTGCCTGTTCAAATCTGCTGTTATATGATTCTAGCATCTTTTTGATTTCTTGGATTGTGCCATTCATCACCATCATATCTGTTATCTTTTTATTTATGTTCACAATTTCTTCAGTATATTTGCATCAGTGTCTTCTAAATGTCCTTAATCTCAACCTTCACTTATTTGTGTTGATCCATGAGATTTATTTAGACTGCTTTAATTTGTTCTTCAATGTTATATATCTCTTCCTGGTTTTTAGTTTATTCATTGAACTGGTCCATTTCTTCCTGTTTCTCATTATGGTTCGTAATTTTTTGTTGCCCTCTGGTCATCATTTTATCTTGATGGGTTTATTCAGTTCATTAGCTGGTCTCTCTGCTCTAGAGTTCTTTTTAGTTTGTGGTTTTGTGTGTGTGTTAAGTTTTCTCTTTGACACTTTGCTCTTCTTGTTTTATTTCCTGCTGTTTTCTATGTTCTGGTTTTATCTTGAGCAATCTATCTCCCTGTTGAGCTCCCTCCAGATCAATGTCCCAAAGACCTCCCTCCTTGGGCTCCCAGAACAGCCCTCTTGGGCAGGATCCTGTCCCCAATCATGTATCCTTTGAGAGAGAGATGTCAAGTGCCCACCTAAACTGATGCCATCTTCCTGTTGGATTTTATAATGGGTATTTATTTGCAGTAGAAGCTTACAGTCACAAGGCCATAAAATGTAAGTTACTCTCCTCACCAAAGTCTGTTACCACATGTTGGAACAAGATGGCTGCCTGTCTCTGCAAGGGTTCAGCCTTCCTCTTCCTTCCAAGGCTCTGTAGGCTAGCTTAAGGCTTGTCTTTCTTCCTGGGGCTCATTTCTTTCTGGGCTTTCACAGCTGTTCAAGGCTCTAGTCTTTTTGGCTTCAAATTTTCAGGTGAATGGCTTGACTATCTCCCTGGGACTCCAGCATCAAATCTGAACTCTCTACTCTGCTATGTTGTTTTCTCTGTGAGTGCCCACTTACCAAGGGGGTTGGAACTCAATGTAGTACTGACATGGCTGAATCAAAAACTTAATGATAATTTAATCAAATAAAGGTGAAACCTCTGAATTTAATACAGTCTAATATGTCCAGATGAACACTACAGTTTAAAAACACATTCCAATATCTTTTTTTTGGAATTCATGAACCATATCAAAATGCCACATTTCCTTTTTCCCTTCAGGGTGAAACACTCCTTTTAGTATCTCATGTAATTCTGGTCTTTTGGTAACATAGTCTATTAGGTTCTGTTTGTCTGTGAGGGCTTTGAGTCACCATCATTTTTGAAGGACTGATTTGCCAGATACAGACTTCTTGGCTGGCAGCTTTCCTTTTTCAATACTTTAAATACACCATACCACTTTCTTCTCATCTCCATACTGTCTGATGTGAGTTTATCACATAGTCTTATTGAATTTCCCTTGTTATGATTTACTTTTCTCTTGCTGCTTTCAGAATCCTCTCTTTATCTTGTCATTCTGAATAAAGGACATCTCAGGACAGGTCTATTTGGATTTATTCTGTTTTGTTTACATTTTCCTTCTTGGTATTGATATTTTTGTCTTTCATAAGTGTTAAGTGTTCAGTCATTATTTCCTCAATTGTTCTTTCTGACATGACTGTCATACCCACACCACTGGGGTTGGACAGTCTGTTCAACAAATAGTGCTGGCAGAACTGGATATCCATAGCCAAAAGAAAGAAAGAGGACCCCTATTACACATCTGTATTAGTCAGCCAAAGGAGTGCTAATGTGAAATACCAAAAATGAGTTGGTCTTTATAAAGGGTATTTATTTGGGGTAGAAGTCCACAGATACCAGGCCATAAAGCATAAGTTTCTTCCCTCACGAAAGTCCAATGTCACATGTTGGAGCAAGACAGCTGCTGACATTTGCCCAGGGTTCAGGCTTCTTGGATTCCTCTCTTCCCGGGGCTGCGTTTCTCTCCAGGCTTAGCTCCTGTTTCCTCCACAAGGTCAGCTGTAGGTGATTAGGCTAATGGTTCGCTTCTCTTCTCCTGGGGCCTTCTTTCCAACATCAAAGCTGCATCTCAAAGACTGCTACAACTGTCCTTTGCCTTGCCTTTTATATTCAATTCCCCACCCACCAGGGGGTGGGGCTCAATGCCCTACAGACTGACATGGCTCAGTCAGCGCCCTAATCATAATTCAATCATGCCCAGATTAACAGATCAGATTACAGGCATGATCCAATTATATTTTTGGAATTCATAATTACATCAAATTCCCCAACGGTTACAACATCTAACACAAAAATTAAATAAAAATGGATTAAAGACCAAAATATAAAAGTGAGAATAATAAAACTCCTAGAAGAAAATGTAGTAAAACATCTTCAAGACCTGGTGGTAGGTTGGCATTTCTTAAACTTTACACTGACAGCATGTGCAATGAGAGAAAACATGAATAAATGGGACCTCCTCAAACTTACACACATTTATGCTTCAAAAGATTATGTCAAGAAAGTGATACAGCAATCCGCTCAATGGGAGAAAATATTTGGAAACCAATGGTCTATAAGCTATGGTTTGAGTTCCATGTTATATAAAAAGAGCATACCACTCAACAATAGAAGAGCAAACAATCCAATAAAAATATGGGCAAAATACTTAAATAGTCATTTCTCCCAAGATGAACTACAAATAGCAAAAAAAGGACATGAAAAAATGTTCACTGTTACTAGCTATTAGGAAAATACAACCCAAAACTACAAAAAGATATCATCTCATGCCTCATAGAATGGCCATTATTTAAACAAAACAAACAAACCAAAAAAAAACCACACACACAGAAAACAACAAGTGCTAGTGAGTATGTGGAGAAATATGTACAGTCATTCATTGTTGGTGGGAATGTAGAATGATACAGCCTCTGTGGAAGACAGTTTGGTGGTTCCTCAGAAAACTATCACATGATTTAGCAATCCCTTTAGCAGGAATATATCCAGAAGGACTGAAAACAGTGACAGAAATACACATTTGCACACAGAGGTTCATAGATGCATTATTCACTATTGCCAAATGATAGAAAAAACTCAATTATCTATCAACCAATAAATGGATAAGCAAAATGTGCTTATCCATCATACATTGCACATGTATGATGGCATACTGTGCTTTTGTAAGAAGAAGTGAAATTGAGACACATATGATAACATGTGTTTTATAAAGACTGAAATAAATGAAAGAATATTCCAGGTTCAAATATTTGAAGAGTAATATTGTTAAGGTGCCAATTCTACCCAAAGCAATTTAGAGATTCAATGCAATCCAAATCAAAATTCCATCAGACATCTTCACATAAATGGAAAAGCCAATAAACAAATTTGCATGGGAAGTTTAGTGTCTAAATAACCAGAAACATCTTGAAGAAGAATAAAGTTTTTAGAGCATTAACAGTTCCCAATTTACAATTTATTGTAAGACTACAGTAATCAAAATATCACTACACTGGTACAAGGGCAGACATATAGACTATTAGAATTCAATGGAAGTTCAAAATAGACCTTCATGTGTATGGCCAAAAATGATGAAAGAATAATCTCTTCAGCATATGGTATTGGGAAAATTGGCTAGCTATGTGCAAAAAATGAATGTGGAACTGTAGCTCTAACCACATGCAAATATTCACTCATAATGGAACAGTACCTTAATATAAGAACTAAGATTATAAAATTTCTTGGAGTTTGTATTACATACAACAAATGGTTTTTTAAAAAAATATTAAACCACTCCTGCAGTTGTGAATCCATTTTAAAAAGGACATTTTAGTTAAGGTGTAGTCAAATGAATAAATTTGGGCTGTACTACAATTACTTCCATATTTTATAAGCAGAATAAAATTCAAATATATAGAGAAAGGCAATGTAGAAATCAATGGGACCATGAATAGAAAGGAGGATGACCATGCCATGTGCACTGCCATGTGACAGAAAAGTCAAGGTGAAGGATCACTGCAGCCAGAACAAGAGCACCCCAGTCTTTAGGGAGAAAGAATCAACTTTCTAATGCCTTGATTTTGGACTTGTGCCAATCCATAACAGTGAGCAAATAAAATCCTGTTGTTTAATTCAAATCATTTTATAGTATTTGGCTAAGCAGGCAGGAAAATAAGACAAACTTTTATAGGGAAATATAGGGAAAATTTTACACTTATACCAAAAACCAAATGCTAAAGAATATAAACAGATAAATGGGAATTCAGCAAAATTAAGAAAAAAATGTTTATCATGAAGGTAAAGGAAACCTAGAGAATGGCAAAAATATTTAGAAATTATTTATCAAATTGTTTATTATTGGGATTGCATAAAGAAATCTTAAAACTTGACAGCAAAGACATACAACCCAACCAACTTAAAGAGCAAAACTAGAATAGATTTTTCTCCACAGAAAATAGATAAATACTCAATAAGTACAAGAAAAGATGCAAAACCTCAATATCATTAGGAAAATGCAAATCAAATGAACAATGAGATAAAATTTCATAGCCACTAGAATGCCTACTATTAAAAACAGAAAATAACAAATGATACAGACGATGTGGAGAAATTATACACTTGTTCATTAACGAGAAGTTGAAAGGATGCTGGCGCATCTGCTGTGGAAATGAAAGTTAGGTATATCACCTGGCAATCCCACTTCCAGATAAATATCCTAAAGAATTGAAATCAGGGCCTTCAACAAATATTTTCAAATCAATGTTCATAGTGGCATTATTCAAAATTGGCAAAAATGGAAGCAATCCAAATTTCCATCATCACATGAATGTATAAGAAAAAGGTAGTAAATACACAAAAAGGAATATTATTCCATCATAAAAAGAAATTAAGTACTCATACTTGCAAAAAAATGCACGTATTTGAAGACATCATGTTGATTAAAGTAAGCAAGAGCCAAAAAGATAAATATACTATGATATCACTGGTTAAAAAATTAGAATATGCAAATTAATAAAGTAAGAAACTAGAATACAAGTTACCAGGGCCTGGGTTGGGGTTAGGAAATGGGGAGTTAGTGCTTAATTAATACAGAGTTTCTGTTTGGGATGGTGGAACAGTTTTGGTAATGGATGATCGTGATGGTATCACAAAAAGATGATTACTACCACCACTGAACAGGGGCAATCAGGACAGTGGTCACTCAAATCTTCATAACCATCCAGTAAAGTTTTGGTACTTAATAAAACTATCTGCCTAAATTGTTTCTCTACTTTGAAAAATGCAGAAATTAGAAGAAACAGCACATATTTGAAAAGATACAGTAAAACAATTCGCCCTAAATATTTTTAATATTCTAGTATATACTAGAAGTTATATGGGTATAACCAATACAAGCAAATCAACTTTATTATTATTAATATTGATTAAAATGGTCATGAAAATGTAAAATATTGTAAACAAAAAGGGATTTTATATATAAACAAAATATTCATAAAATAAAAGTGCTAATTTGTTAAATAAGTTGAAGTTAGTGTACATTATATTAATGAGGAGATTTCAGGAACATATACATACAGGGGACAGATCTGGGCAGAATGTTAGCCTTTCAATTAATATTGGAAATCATGCCTGAGGGTGAAAGTATGCTTTGTGGAGGAGGAAATTTAGGTGGAATGCTTTCCTTAGATACTGTGTACAGATGAGAAGGTAAAACAGAGTGAAAGCAGGGCAATTCTGGATACACATTGGCATGACTATATTAAATAAATGATGCTACAAAGAAGAAAAGAAAGGATTTACGTGCATGTCTTATGAAAGAACTAAAATTATAGAATGATTAGGAATAATCTTGTGCTCTTATTTGGAATAAAACCATTCTTGGTAGATCTGCAGAACTATTCATTAACTTTGTTACAGAAACATTTTCTAGATCATTCCACCATAGACGGGAGATATCAGAAGTCATCCTAGTTCACTGGTACGTGAAGAAAATCAGTCACAGCTGTGCAGTGTTCAAAACCACTAGACAATATGGAAAATTTCTTACACATCATATGTTGTTGATGATTTGATATTGAAGGGAAAGAAAATAATCACTGGATGTGTTCAGAGTTTTAAACAATCTCTCCTGCAGACCAGGAGAAAGCTGGTAATTATCCAGGAGAGACATCTTTCCAGTCTTTATTTTATTCTATTTATTCATTTTTCATTTTTTATTCCATCTTTTTTATTCTTATTCTTTTTTATTTTTATGATTTTCACTCCTATTTATTTTCCTGACTCTTTTATGATTCCTTTTCTATCTTTTTTATTATTACTATTATTCTTTTTCTCTTCTTTCTTTCCTTTCCTATGGCCTTAATATATTTTAAGGGACCACAGACAACTACAAGGATATAGAATACATGGAAGCATTTGGCATAAAGGAAACTTAACACAAAATAAAACAAAATAAAAGACAGGGACAATTTCACCATTTTCATAAAATTCCTCCTTACTGATATCTCAAGCTCTTGGGAATGCCTAGTCTTGCAAGTTCTGCTATTCTTTTTGATTTTTAGGGAGACCTGACTGACAATATTGTGACTATTACTATTATTTTCTTGGGCCCACATCTTCACCTCCCATGTGTTTCTTTATATTAAATTTATCCTTGTTAGATTTGGGTTTTATCTCAGTTACTGTTCCCAAATCTGTTGTGAATTCTCTGACAGGCAGCAATTTCATTTCTCTCAAAATATGTGCTGCTCAGATTTTCCTATATATATTATTTGGATCCAAAAAATTATTTTTCCTTGTGTTGATGTCCTATGACCACTATATTTCCATTTCCCACCCTATGCACTATGGGGTAACCATGATACCACATTTCTTCATACATGTAGCAGGTGGCTCAAAGACTGTTGAACTGGTCTGTTCTGTGATCCACACAGGTATCATGTTCAGGCTTCCCTTCAGAGCATCCAATGTTATCCATCAATATTTCTGTGACATCCCTCAAGTTATGAGCATTTCATCTCCAGTCATACAGTTTTCTGAGTCTATGACACTTGCTGTAAGTTCTTGCCTTGTCTTACTCAGCTTTGTCATCTTATTATCTCATATGTTAACATCTTTTCAAACGTCCTCCAGATGTTTTCTCTGTAAGCCTGGAACAAAGACTTGGGCTCTCCCCAAATAGCTACTTTTATTTTTATCATTTCTGGATTGCTTGCTTGTTTAGGTCCCATCTCAAATGAATCAACAAGCCATACCCTCATCATGGTCATGCTCTACTCCATGGTGTCCCCTTCATAAACCCCATCACTTTTAGCCTGAGGAACAGAGAAATTAAAAGGGCTTCGGGAAGAATGTTTAGTAGGTATTTCAAATTTACTTAAATGGTTTCATTTTTAAATGGGAAATGATATAATAATAATCAAGGAAAAATACTGTATACAAAATAATACCCTAAAATTTAGGTAAAATTTTTACATATTTGTGGGGTTTTTGAAGAAACAGGGAGATATTTAAATACGTTAGCAGTACTTACTCTTTGAGCAGATACTTTCTTTCAATAAAATGAATGAATATTTCTTGTAACGACTTTCTTCAAATGTTAAATAATTAGGATTGAATATTGGATTTCTGTTGTCTTCTTAACATCTTCATCTGTTTTAAATGAAGAAAGATCTAGAAAGGTTAAACACTGTGTCATGTTCTCACTGCTTTATTTGGGAAGCTGCAATCAAAAGTCAGTTCATTCTGCATACAAATACGTGCACTATCTTTCTGTTTATCTATCTAATAAAATTGTGTATTTTTTCCAGTTTATTCTATGAACACATATAGATTTATATGCTTGAATCTGGGATGTTTTTTTTTTTTCATTATAACTTACACATTATATCTGTGAACCTAAAATGTGTCTTATTTGTAGATAATAACAGAGAGAAGTCCATAAACTTGTAAATACATCAATCCATATTCCTATCTTTGTGCAACCTAAAATATATCTCAGGTTGCCACGTAAGAGAGATAGCAGTGGGGAGAAAGAAGGCAGGTGTTACTCACACTTGGAAAGCAGCAATCTGCTATCCTGTAAACATGCAGACTAAGAATGAAAAGAAAATATTTAAAAATCACTATCATAGAAGACTAAAAGCTCTAATAAAGATTTGATGCCAAAGCTCAATATTAATCATTTTTAGTGACAAAGGATAAGAACATGGTTTTAGGGTAATGTTGAATTCAGGCATGGCTGTTTTTGTACTGAAATCATTGGATAACACACAGTGTGGTGGATTAAAAAGTTCTGGTCCATTACAGGCTGGTGATAATGGCAGATATGTGAAGAAAACCCAGAGGTTATGCATCCTTATTTCTTCATGATAGAAATCAATTTGTTTGCAATACTCAAAAAAATAATAATAACTTCTAGAATTATTGTTTATGTAATGTTTACTTCTTTATAGTTATTTGTTATCATTTCAGGTGTTTGTACATGTGTGTTTGTGATTATATTAACAAATGTAAAAAGCTTTTTCTCTTTCCCTAATGTCCAGATAAGTAGATAACCTTCAACTCTTCTAATAATAAAATTTGAATTGAGTAAGACTATAACAATCATGGTTTAATACCCCAAGTGTACAAAATCCACACACATTGCCCATCATAAAATTCCTACATAAAGCTTAAATAAATTTGAATATGACTGTAGTGTGTATTTGATATGTTTTGTTAATTCTATTAAATATTATTATGAAATAAATCTCATTTAGTAATTTTTATTTGTTTACTTACTTCATAGATCAGTGAGATTTGCTGAAGTGTAACTAATATTTTTTGCTGTTCTGACTACTGCAGTTTATCTGATAGTACCTACCTCATTTATCCATTTCCTAATCCATGACTACCTAAATCGTTCCAACCCTTGGCTTATTAAATGATTTCCTTTTCATTAATGTCTTTGCCAATTTATAATCTTATCAGCAGTGTGTCAACATTATGATTTCACGATATCCTTGAAATAACATGGTAAAGCTTTCCTTTGCTCTTCTTATAATGTGTTTTGGCCTGTGTTTTCATTTTACATGTGATGAATTATCGATTCTAATAATAGCCTTGTGAGAATTATTTTTTCAATAACAATTTTGTCCAACTTTTTTGTGTTTCTTTCCTTATTCCTTGGATTTGAAAGTGGTTTTATTAATATGTGTTAACATATATTTATTCATTTTCCATTTGTAGCAGGGGAAACCATCTCCTATTGTTTCCGTCACTTGTAAATTTTATCTATGTGCCCTTCCTAATAGAGATAACATTTATTTATCACCAACATATTACCTTACCAATATTTTGTTGGTTTAGATAATTTTTAGGGAGTTTATTTCACCAATGCAAATTTACAATGATTTCTCCATTTTCTATTAATTCTGCAATTCACCTTTGAATTTGGGTCATTAATCTACCTGCACCCCACCACTTTAAAGTAAGAAAGAAAGTACATGACTGAACTTTCTCCCTCTTGCTGTTGAGTGTTTCAGTCACCATGTACCAAACAATCTACTTCTCTATTGTTTGGACAAACTATTTAGCAAGTTATTAAATTGCCTTGAAAATATACACATATTTCAGATCACACTTTTCTGTTCTTTTGGCATTTATAATCCAATATCAGTATTTTACTGTACAGTTTATTAAGTAATTGGTAATATAACTAATTGCTATTTTAATGACATGACTTCAAAATATGTTATCTGCATTGACCATTATGCATAATTTTTAACAAATCAATTTTATTGATACATGTTTATAAACATACAATTCTTCCAAACTGTACAATCAATGGTATTTACTATAATCACATAATTGTGTGTTCACCACTTCAATCATTACTACAGCATTTTCATTATTTCAATAATAATAAACCAAATATAGGGAAACATCAGGAAAATTCTTCAGTCCCTCTAATCTTCTCCTACTGTCCATAGTTGCTATTTCGGTCTATTGTATCCTAAGTGTATAATCAATGGTTTTTAGCATAACCACAATGTTGTACATTCAAAAAATTTAGAACAATTTCATTTCTACAAAAGGAAAGACTGCAAACCCCTTAGCATTCCTTCCTCAGATCTACATAACCACTAATCTCCATTCATTTTATAAATTGATTAATATTTAAATTTCATATAAATGGAATCATACACTATGTAGTACTGTGTGTCTGGTCTCCTTCACTTAGTATAATTTTTGTCTGATATTAACATTTTGTAGTATTAAATTATATTTGTTCAGCTTCAAAGAAAAATGATCTTATATATGCAATTCTAACCATATTCATATTTCACATAATATATTTAGTTTATAATATGGCAATCATATAGTCTTTGTCCTTTTGTGTCTTTCTTGATTCATTTAACATAATGTCATCCAGGTTCACCATGTTGTCATATGTTTCATCGCTCCATTTATTTTACCACTGCAAAATAATCCATCATGTATAAACAATACAATTTGTTTATACGTTCATCAGTTGATGGACACCTGGATTGTACTAACTTTTGGCTATCATGAATAATGCTGCTATGAATATTGGTGTGCAGATACCCATTTGTGTCATAGTTCTCAGTTCTTCTGGGTATATATCTAGTAATGCTATTTCTGGGACCGATGGTAAGTCTATATTCAAATTCCTTAGGAAATGCCAAACAGTCCTGCACAGTGACTGTAGCATTCTACATTGTCGCCAACAATGAAGAAGCATTCCTATCTCTCCACATCCTCTCCAACATTTACAGTTTTCTGACATTTTAATAGTAAACAGTCTAATAGGTGTGAAATGATTTCTCTTTGTAATTTTGATTTGCATTTCCCTAATTGTTAGTGATGTTGAACTTTTTTTCATGTATTTCTTTGCCATTGGAATTCTTCTTTGGACCATTGTCTTTTCAAGTTTCTTGCCTAATTTTTAATTGTATGCTTTGTCTTTTTATTACTGAGTTGTGTGATCTCCTTATATATCATGGCTATTAAACTTTTATCAGATGTATGATTGCCAAATATTTTCTCCCATTGAGACAGCTGCCTTTTCACCCTTTTGGCGAAGACCTCTGAGGTGTAAAAGTGTTGAATTTTAAGGAGGTGCATTCTGCCCAGCTTGGAGGGCTTAACAGCCTTGTCAAAAATCACTTGAAGGTAGATGTGACAGTCAATTTCTGAGCTCTTGATTCAGTTCCCTTGTCAATGTGTCTGTCTTTATGCCATTACCATGTTTGTTTGTTTGTTTGTTTATTTGTTCTTTTTACCATTGTAGTTAAGTAAGATGCTTTAAAGTCAGGAAGTGAGAGTCCTCCATCTTCACTTTCTTTTTTAAGACATTCTTGGCTACTTAGGGCCCCTTAACCTTCCAAATAAATTTGATTATTGGCTTTTTGATTTCTGCGAAAAAAAAGCTCTTTGGATTTTTATTGAGAATGTGTTCAATCTGTAAGTCAGTTGGGTAGAATTGACATCATGATGATATTTACTCTTCTAATACATGAACACAGAATATACTTCCATTTATTTAAGTCTTCCACAATTTCTTTTAGCAATGTTTTGTAGTTCCATGATTAAAGGACTTTTATGTCCTTGGTTAAGTTTACTACTAAATATTTAATTGTTTTAGTTGTTATTATAAATGGAATGTATTTCTGAGTTCCTCCTCAGGTTGCACATCAGTAGTCTACAAAAACATTACTGATTTTTGCATATTAAACTTATATCCTGCCACTTTGTTGAACTCAGTTATGAATTCTAGTAACTTTTTTTGTGTATTTTTCAGGATTTTCTAGAATAGGAACAAATCATCAACAACTAGTGAAAGTTTTACTTCTTCCTTTCCTATTTGGGACGATTTTAATTCTTTGTATATCCTAATTGCTCTAGCTAAAACTTCTGGCACAATTCTCAAATAATAATGGTGACAGTGGGCATCCTTCTCTTGTTCCTCATCTCAGCAGGAAAGCTTTCTGTCATTTACCATTGAGTACAATGCTAGCTGTAGGTTTCATGTATGCATTTTCTCATATTGAGAAAGCTTCCTTCTATTCCTAACTTTTGGAGAGTTTTTTTTTTTTTT
>JAQZBX010076795.1:0-14376 GCA_029593785.1 Cabassous unicinctus | reverse complement strand
ATATATATAAAAGAGTTCCAATTTGACTACATTTATTCCTGTGAGTTTCCATGATTTCTAATAATGTTTGAACAAAGTGATATCATTCATTGTTAAGAGCTGTGAGAGTGGTAAGGGAACCCTCATGAGAGATACAATGTCTTCATTAAAACAGTGATATTCATTGTAGGAAACATGGGAAATACTAACAAGAGTGAAAAAAGAAAATGAAAAAAAAACCCATAATTCAAACACTTAGTGATAATTGTTAAATTTTGGTCAATATATTTCCAAGCCTATTTTTCTATGCATGTTTTCTATGTGTTTGCGTGTGTATGTGTGTGGTACAAGCACTGTGATTAAATGTGAACCCAGTTTCAATGCAGTTTTCAATTTCACTTTTTCACTTAACATTGTATCATAGATACCTTAAGAATTAAAAAACTTCATAAAAGCTGGGCATAATGTGGTAACCAAGTAGTCAATCTGCTTTATAAGAAAATTCAAATGCAATAACCTAGTATGTATCATACATTTTTAGTGGCAAAACCAAAACCAAGATACAAAGCATTAAGATTTTTCCACTGTTCTGAACGATAGTATACTCTCTTTACAAAGTAGTTTATTTCTAATAAAGATTTGAGGAGGTGCAATGGTATATCAAATACCAGGCATGCACTTCTAACAAAATGTCAACTCCCTGCCTACTCACTTCTCAGGCATATCAGATGATCCTCTTTCAATCAGCCACACAATATACAAGCAATTCAGACACTTGCCAAACACCTCCATGTTAAACTCTCTGATATCAAATTCCAAAAGCCCTGTTGTCTCAAGACAATTGTTATTTGAGATGGAGCATCTAAGAGCAGTCATTTGTTACTACCGTTATTACCATAATTGTTATTATATTCTATCTTGTAACAGGTTAGATTGCCAGGAAGCCAATTGTAGAATGATGCGAGCAGGGCTGAGTTGAAGGGATATTAATCTGGCAGTCATGTGTCCACGCAGGTAGAACATACAGGGAGCCAGACAAGAAGCTACTGCAAGAATTCAGGCAAGAAATGATGCAGCCTTAACTTGGGGCAGAGAGTGTGAAGGAAATAGGCCCCTAGAACATTAACTAGATAAGTAGAAATTCTGTCCCAGCACATCTTTTTCTAGGATCTTTTACTTTTACATATCTCCAACTATGAAGTCTGAGTAACACAGCAGCCATGCAAATGTTAACAGAAGCGCCAGGCAATTTTATGGGGAAGTGCAGTGTATGTGTCCAACCAACCTAAATTTCATTTTTGGTTAAAATTCAAAGGCTTAATTTTCCCGGGAAGTTAGTGGAGTAGGGGGCTCCAGGACTCAGTCTTTCCACACATAAAAAAACACAAAACTATTAAACAAGGAGGAACTGTGTGAAACAACTAGTTTGAAACTCCAGAGACTAGAGAACACTAGAGAACATCATCCAGGGAAGAGCAGGAGAAAGAGGCTGATAAATTATGGTAAAGAACTGTGGATTGCTCTTACTGTGTGCTGGCTCCTGGGGTATTTCCCCAACTCTCATGGAGGGCTGCCGCAGGGTCCAGTCCCTGGCTGGCTGCTGGTGGTAAGAACAGGGGTGTGCAAGGCTGATCGCTGATCATGGCTTTTGATGAGTTAGGTTAGATTACTGTTTCTGGGCTCTGAGGGCAGTCATCGTTTCAACTCCCCCCTGGACAAAGGCCAGAGCAGCACTGTTTCAACCCCATCCTGGACAGGGGCAGAGGCAGT
Source organism: Cabassous unicinctus (assembly GCA_029593785.1). Classification (NCBI taxonomy): domain Eukaryota; kingdom Metazoa; phylum Chordata; class Mammalia; order Cingulata; family Chlamyphoridae; genus Cabassous; species Cabassous unicinctus. The sequence continues at coordinate 12,627 of JAQZBX010076795.1, read as the reverse complement.
GAAAATAAAAGATGCAGGGCTTCCTCAGGCCATAGACAGACAGTTAGCTGAAGGGCTGCATTTGCTGGGCAGTCCAGGAAAGCTCAGCTTTGGGAAGCCTTCAGAGAATTTTTTGGTGCCCCTTCTGACACTCTCCCACAGGGCACTTTGGAGCTGGTCGGTGCCCCCTTTGGTCTCTGGTCCTGTTTTGGCTGAAATACCAAATAGGGAAAGACCAAATTCCTCCCAGAATTTGCTTTCCAGGTAAAAGCAGTGTGAGACAGTAAGAGGAGTGTAGAAAACTATAGAGGCAGGCAGTCTGGTTGAAAAAGCCTGCCAGCTTCAGATACCTGGGAGTAGGAGGCTTGTACCCTGGGAAACAGAGACAACCAAACTCCAGTAAACAGGAGAACTCCAAAACAACTAACAAGCAAAATCCCAGAACAAGTAAGAGGCCAAGTAAGACAGGGAAAACCCTGTACAGTACATTTGCCTTGGGCAGACCTTCCTGAAAGGGTGACTGAAGCTCAAGAAAAATATCTGTCTTATCAAAAGTTGGTTACAAAACCAGAAAATGGACATCTAAGGGAGCAAATCCCAGAGTTGACATTTTAAAATATTAAAATGTGCAGTGTGCAATAAAGGAGTACAAAACAAAGAAATAAGAAATGATGGCCTGTCCAAAGGAAGAGGATAAAAACACAGACAGCACCAATGAAGAAGATGAAAATGTAGACATACCAAATAAAGCCTATAAAAAAGTGATCTTAAAAAGGCTTAAGGAGATGAAGGAAAGTATAGAGAGGAAATACAGACTACAGAATATTAGGAAAACAATGATAAGCAATTTGAGAGTCTAAATGAGGCAGGCTGAAAAGCAGAAAGAAAAAAAAGAAATATTAAAAGTGATAATAGCCTAACGCAGCTATGGGACAAAATCAAGCACACCAATACACATGTTATGGGAGTCCCAAAAAGAGAAGAGAGAAAGGAACAGAAGGAATAGTCAAAGAAATGACAGAGAACTTCTCAATCTTAGTAAAAGACATGACCAATAATAAAATATTTCCCCATAGAATATGAGAAACTATTGTTTTATGAGTTCATGCCTTGTTTTTTAAATATGGTTAACTAAATAGCTTCAAAGTATAAAAATTAAACTACCTTTCAGTAAGGAAATAGTACAATATAAGTCTTACTGTGCAATGCAGGGTCTTATAACTTTATTTCAGGGTATAATTTTTTTTTCATAGAAATCATTATAAATTTATTTATTTATTTTGAAAGAAGCTTTAGATTACATAAATTTTACAACAAAAATATAGGGGATTCCCATATACCCCACTCCTCCCCCACTTTCTCCCTTTGACAATATCTTTCATTAGTGTGGTACATTTGTTACAGTTGATGAACACATATTGAAGCATTGCTTCTAAGCATGGTCTATAGTTTACATTACAGTTTACACTTTGCACCACACAATTTTATAGGCTTTGATAAAAATGTATAATGGCCTGTATCCATCATTGCAATGTCAAGCAGGACAATTCCAATGTCCAAAAAAATGCCCCCATGATACACCCATTCTTCCTTCTGCCTCCCCTCGGAAACTCTCGTGGCCACTGCCTTTATATCAATGTTACAAGTTCTTCCATTGCTAGAATAATAAGTCTACTTTAGTCCATAGTTGCATTCCCCCCTCATGTTTGTTCATTCCTCAATCTTGAGGATTTGGGATGGTGACGCCCACTCTGTTTCTAATTGAGAGGGGGCTTAAATCCCATGGGGAAGATGGATGGATCTGTTTTGCTTGCAGTTGTAGATACTCTGCTTTTTGGGATGGGCATTGTCCATCATCATCCTTTTTTTAGTTGTCCTGGGCAAGTCTGATGAACTGGAGAGTAGGTGTTGCAACTCTGCTGATACTCAGGGCTTAATTGGCATATGAACAGACTGAAGATTTAAGTCTCTGGGACATATATTTAATGAGTATAATGCTAATTATAGGTTCAAATAAAAGGGGCAGAAGAGCCATGTGTAGGGAAATTATAAATGAGTCTAATTCTGTTACATAGGAGAGCATATATTACAAGGTAAGGCCCACTGACAGGGTGCTGAATTCCTGAGATTGTCTGCCCTGCCTATAGTGTCTAGATGTCTCTAGAGCCCTCAGGAGCCCTGCTGTTTGAGGCACTGTTTACTATGGTAGTCACCTCTGAAAGATCTCCTGACTCACTTTGAAATCTCTTAGCCATAAAAACTCTTTTGTATTTAATATTTCTCCCTTTTGGTCAAGGTCTTTTTCCAAATGTATTGCTAGTTTGTGCTTGGTAATAATTCCTTGGTGCCAGGGAGGCTCATCCCTGGGAGTCATGTCCCATGCTGCAGGGGAAGGTAGTGAGTTTATATGCTGAGTTTGGCTTAGAGCAAGGCCACATTTGAGCAACAAGGAGGCTTTCAGGAGGTAACTCATACAATATAGAGTACTAGGCTGTTTCAATTTCACAATAAAAGGTTCAAAGTACAACCATCAATACCAAGGGCCTGGCCTAATGGTCCTTTGCTAGGCACTGCCTATGTACTCAGGGAATTCCTGACACTGTATTCAGAATGTAGCAGGATTTCCCAAGATTGGAATTCAGGGTATACCATTTTTATAAAAAATAATTATAGTATTCAGAATATAACTGTTGGCCTATGATCCATATGAGCACAATAAAAAATTATATGAGCACTGGTAGTTTCTTGAACTGTTTTCATAAAGATAGTGCATATGTACATAAACCACATGCTTGTAAATGCTCTATTTGCCTAACTATCCATAATAAATAATTCCATTCAAATGGTAGAAGTCAGGGATTACTTTCATTTTCCTTGACGTAACGAATTTGCTATTCTACAGCACAACAATTAAGGCAGGGGTTCTTAACTTGGGGTGCTTGGACCCCCAAAGGGTCTGTGGAAAGATTTCAGGGGTCTGTGAGCTTGAATTGAAAAAAATCAACTTATTATCTTTATTTTCTCTGACCTCTGATGTTGAATGTCATGAAACTATCTGCCACTGCATTCTGAGAAGGGATCCATGGTTTTCAACTGACTGGCAAAGGGGTCTGCGTAACAAAAAAGGTTAAGAATCCCTGAATTAAGGCCTAAATGAGGGAAGGAAACACAACAAGAGGAACTCTCATATTGCTTAAATGGACTAAATGTATTTCCCATTTTTGTTCCTCCTAATTTACTGATCTTTGTCAATGCCCAGAAGTGGTAAGCTCAATGCAAAAATAAGTAGCACATCGTGTATATTCAAAAAGTGCCCAAAAAAGATAAAATTGTGTTAAGATAATACACACACACACACACACACACACACACATAATGAAAAGCACCCCGTACTCATTAAATAGTTAGAATTAAATAAATAAGCACACCTTATTACAAAGCTTACCAGAGAAAGGATAAAAATCATCCTAGATCCCTGAACATAAGTTCACAAACCAACAAAAAGAAAGAAATTAGCTTCTAAATATCTATAATGCTCAGTAGAGAATGCTAAATAACATAAGGACTATCTCCAGACTGGCAGGCAGATAGTGGCTCTTTGAGCGGCGTCTTGTGGGGTAGTTCATATAAGAACAGAAAGACTGCTTTGTGTTTGTGTGTGTGCACGTACATGAGCACACATGCGTGTTAGAGAAAGTGAGTGGATTGTATTTGGATGAAATGATGCGTGCAGAGGCACAAACAAAATGCTAGGGTGTGTATGAAAAACAGTTAAGTTTGGCAGGAATTTAAGAACAGTTGATACACATTATGCCAGTCCTTTTCTAATCACTTTACATAAAACTGAGAAAGACTCTATTATTATTGCCCTTTCATAATCTAGGAAACTGAGCTCTTGCGAGCTTAAATAACTTGCCCAAGATTAGAGAATAAGTAACTGTGGGAACTGGGATTTGAAACCAGGCTTTTTGACTCCAAAGTTGTTCTTTTAACCACCTCTAAGCTACACAAAAGCAAATACCTGGAAGCAAGGCTGCAAAATTAGACCAGGACAGATTATGAAGGGTAACATCTGCCTTTTAGTTGACAACTAATCTGTAAAATTAAGGGACAAATATTATGGCAAAAGAAGGATAGGGGAGGGACACTCAGTATAGAAAAGAATTAGGAGAGGGTAATACATTATGAGAGAGAAATTACTTTCTAAAGAGAGAGTCTTTTGTGTCATTAAGGACACACACCTCTGATACAAATTACTTCTGTTTAGCTGAGAGTGACATTTTCTAACAGTCTTGAAAAAGGCAGCTTGCAAAATATGTTTTGTTAAGTAAAATCCTATTGTCATAGTTATATACATGCTATTCTGTATGCACATATGATCTCAGTTTAAAAGCATTTTTAAATATAAAAGTTATTTCTCCATAAGTAGTACCATTTAAAATCCTTTGCTCACAGAACAACCAGAAGAATTTAATTATCATGTTAACATATTGTGAAGATTAAAACAACATCAACAATATCCACAGAACCAGAAGCATGACCTTTCATTCATTAGGAATCATCATGGCCAGATAGCTGTATACTTTGAATCATTATTTTTTAATTGCCTGAGGTTTATTTTAGGGAATTAGAGGATGGAGGTAGCACAAAGTGAATAGGCTAAAGTATTCCTTAAATAAACCTCTTAAATAGTGAGCCTACTGAAAAAAACAAGACAACTAATTTTTTAAAGGAAGCAAAATAATAATAGATCTTACAAAATTCCCTGCCAATTTAAAGACCTCAGTGCATCACATCAGAAAATTCTAGCCAGCAATCTCTTAATCTTAATTCAAATTTCAACAGACACAAAGCACATAATCACTTTAAGGGAGACTGTTTCAAAACATACTGCCTTTTAATTAGCCTATTATACAAAAATTATGGTAATTTCTTAATAAAGTTATGGAAATAGACTACATTATTAATTGTATGGCTAATATACTATTTAATTAAAGATGCATTACATTAATAGAATTTAGCATCTGGCACTCCAGCTTTGAAGACTTTGTTGTATAACAACATGAAAATAATAACTATAAATGCCCTCCTGTGTTCCAGTCCTCAGTAGAGTCAACTTTCTTGAGAATGACATTTAAGGTTCATTACACTTTGTTGAAAATATCTAGGACAAGGGGAGAAACTCATAGGTAACTGTCACATATTGCATCGTCCAGCATTCTGCAGATCCATTTCTTTCAGGAGATATAAATGGCTTTTCCATAAATAAGCATGTTCTTGAAATGGGTACTGCTTTGTGAACCCTCACATGCAATAAAATTGTTTCTAATTTTTAAAACAGATACTCTAACGACTTTTATTAGTTTAACACCAAGTTGTCGTATATGCGCTACTTCCCAAAGTTTTCCAGATTCCTTTTCTAAAGTCAATTAAGTATATTCAATGGTGGACTAATGAGACCTATTTAGTAGCAATTCATAATTTACTGTACTTGTACTGTTCCCTGCAGGGCTTTTTTTCTCCCACTAAACCACAATCATATCTCATTACTGTTGCTTCATGATTACTTTTTGGTCTAAATTCTGTCACTGGCATATAGTTAAGAAAAAGACTTCCATAATACACAGAGCACCTTTTCCTTTTAAAAATGTCAAATCAAAGTGTTCCTAACTTAAAAACACTGCCATCGACTTAAATTAAGACAGCTAGTCTCAACAACAACAACAGAAACATCAAAAAAAGGAGAAGCTTTACCTCTGGTTTAAAAGTCATTTCATGTTGCTATGAAAACTGAAACAAACCTATAGTCACTTCCGAAGGTAGCAATTACCTTGTTCTCCTTAAAAATGAACATAAAAGATCTCCACACAGGAAGCGGATGTGGCTCAATTGGTTGGGCTCTCGTTTAACATATGGGAGGCCCTGGGTTCGATTCCCAGGGCCTCCTGGTAAAGGCAAGCTGGCCCGCGCGGCGCAGTGAGCTGGCGCAGCAAGATGATGCAACAAAGGGAGACAAGCAGACAGAGACAAATGCAAAGCAAATGGACACAGGGAGCACAAGCAGCAAGGGGGGAATAAAAAAAAAATTTGACAAAAAAAAGAGCTCCACACCTCATCTTGTTTCAATGAAACCCCCCTCCCCAAAAATAAAAGTGTAATCTAAGGGTAAATATATGCAGCCATGGACAATGATGAGTGAAGAAACTGTAAAACAGTGCTATCTAATAATGCTGCTCTCTACACAGATTTATATACATATACAGATTCTTGGATATATGTTTACATATATTTCCTACACATTTACTAAAGGAACAGAAACAAATTTAGCAATTTGGATATAAAACAAGTGAATTTACATGTCCTTTACTTTTCGCCCCTGAAATGCCCATATAAATTTATAATGATAACAAGTTTTCGTTTGTAAATGGTTTTGACATTTTCAGCTCCAGGATTTCAAAACCTAGATTTGTGGCCCAGGAGCCAATGTAGTGTGTTTGTGTGTATATATATACACACATATACATATACATGTTTATATATATACATATATATATATATATACACACACACACACTTATAGATATGTGTACTTTAGAACTGAAAGAAGGATGCCAAGTTCCTTTTGCTGGTCCATTCAACTAAAAAAGGAGACATTTCTCTTTTGTCACTGGGAAACAGAGCTGTTAGAATTGGGAGAAAATTGCCTGTACCCTATTCCCCAGGAACCCACCCATTCAGTTGCTAAGAGAATAGCTCAAGCTCAGAGGCCAGCCTGTAAAATAAGGAGAGGAAGAAGAAGAAAAAGCAAAATAGTTTAACATACCATAACATAAAGTGGTAGGCAGGGGGCTTCAAAAAACAAAGATGTAGAAGGAAGAGGGTCGAGGCAGCGCATTTTAACAACCCATAAGAACATGTTTTAAAAATCAGGCAATAAAACACTAAAGGCTCCATAAGATTTTAAAATGGTGTTCTATCTTTTTGAGAACTCTGAATTCTCTAAATGAGTCACTGGTTCTCTGCAGATTTGTAAAAAAGTTAGGTTATGCCATGTTATTCACAGATTTTTTCATTTAGGTTGTGAACTGAAATCCATGGTCCCTAGAGAAATGATTGCATGCCAGTGTACACTTACCATTCTCAGTGGAAAAGCTTTCTATCTTAAAATCATTTTTTAAATAAAAGATAAAAAATGTAATTTCTAAAACCTTAAGGCAGTTATGTTTCATTTAAATTATACCAAACAATTCTTGTTCAGATCTTTAAAGCTGTTGTAGAAATGTTACATGAATGGAATTTGTCAGGAAAGTAGGTAGTTATATCACAGAAGGAACACAGGCCCTCTTCACCAGGTTTAATGTTAAAAAAAGAAGAGGTTGGCTAAAGAGATCTGAGGCTGAGAAGTTACATGATGTGGAAAATATTGAAAAGTAAGACCCAAATATAGAAATATGAAAGAAAAAAAAGTGAGGGAACGAGATATAGAAAGAAATAATTTAGACAGAAAACATGAAGAATGAGCTATGACAAAAGCACAATAAATAAAAAGATGTAATTTAAATAGAAAATGCCCTGTCATTAACTCAAGACCAAATTAAAAAAACAAAAAACATCCAGTGCTAATATATTTTTAAATCTAAAATTGGAAACAAGAGCTGAATTTTTTAAGAAAAGTCCCTCATTTAATTCTTTTTCTTATCAGAGAACCTTCTTTGTCAGTTTTAACAGCAGATTAATCACTTTCGCAACCTACGGAAAAAGTTTTCTGGAAAGCATAACAGCCTGCAAGTGTAAATGACAGTATTACTTTTCCTGCAGCTCAGCCGCCTACAAATTCTCTCTCATCCATGACTCAGCATGAGGTAAAAGGAGCTAATGAAAAGGGCCACGTTTCCTTTTAAAAATTGTGAACTCTCTTTCAACATGTAGCCCTGTTAAAAAAAAAAAAAAAATTCCCCCAAAAGCTTGATAGAAAATTGAAGCAGCTCTCCATGAATGCTTGTTAGTTATATATCTAGAACTCTTCCTCCAACTAATGCTAAAACTAGGTTTTTTTGGTATGACTCCACCCCTAAGGCCTAACATTAGAAAGTACTGGGAATTAGATGTACATACACTTTTATATTCATTTATTTTGGCAGGATAATAGGGAGGATAGTATTGTTGCTTTGATGAAACCAAGATTTCAAGAGGGAGAGATAGAAATCATAGAACTTTGTGGTCAAGAGAAGGGACTTGTCCTGGGACTTTCCCTCCTTGTAAAATACCACTTGATTTGATTGTATAAACAGCTCTCTCGAAGCAGCTAGGTTACTAGGGAGCCATTACAGCGGTAGGAGAATTATATTTTATAATATGCTTTTTCGCTCTTACAGACGGAAAGGTGTGATCACTTTGTTGGAAATGGATGTGCACTAGTGAGACGGTCACCTTATAAACATTCATCAGATATTTACTGAGTACCCGATTTCTGCCACACACTGTGCTTGGCACTGGGCTGTAGAGGCGGGGAGCTTTACAAGGTGTCACAGTCTATGGTCAATGTCCAGAAGGAACTTACAGTGCACAGAGGGAGTGGGTGTGATCACAGGAAACAGTGAATGAACAAGCATTTACATGGCAGTGTGAAAAGTGCAGTGATTAGGATATTCAAGGAGAAAGACATAGGTGCACACAGCAGGGGCACCTGAACGAAACTAGACCAGGGGAGTCTGGTGAACTTCTTCCATGGGGAATGGCAATAAAGTCCTGTGGGTGGGGGTGGGGTCACTGAGTGTTCTAAGCAGAGAGAACAGCATGTATCTGTCCAGTGGTAGTTCAATGCCTTTGGGGATCTTAGAAAAGAGTAGCACTAAGGAGAGAGAAAGCTGAAGAGGCATAAAACATCCGAAAGGGAAAGTGTTATTACAAAAACCATTTTACATATGGGGAACAAATCAAAGAAGGTTACTAGCGAGATTTAAACCCATTTCTATTTGATTTCAGAGTCTGTTTTCTTCATCCTTGTGCTATATCGCTGGACTAAAGAGATAAGGTATTTGACAGGAAGTAATACAGTCAGATTTTCATTCCAGGAACAGCTTGATGGATAGATTGGGGGTGAGGGACAGTAGCTACAGGAACCCAGTGAGGAGGTCATTACCAATGGTCTGGGTGAGATGATGGTGATCTGAAATCATTACTGGCAATAGAGATGGGGAGAAGTAGAAAGGCTTGTGAAATATTTAGGAGGTAAAATTGAAAAGAGGGGAAAGAGAGGAGTCTAGAAATACCCACACTTCTGGTATGGATAACTGGTTAGATGGTGGAATCATTCAAAGAAACAACATAGGAGTAGAAGGGATTTCTAGGGAGAAGTTGATGAATTTATTTTGCACATGTGGAGGCAAAATGCACCTAGATGTTAGAAAAGTGGATCTGATGTGCAAGAAAGCTTGCTAGAAGAGATGTGAATACCAACATTATAGTCTTGGTAGCTGAGGCCACAGGAGTGCAAGGGACTCAAGTCAAATGTGGGAAGTGGAAAGAGAACAGGTCTTAGGAAAGACACCTCCTCACCCCACCAAAGAACAGCAACATTTGAAAGGAGGCAGAAGAAGAGGGAACTAAGGAGATCCCTGAAGGAAGGAAACCAAGAGAAGGTGTACAGTCACCTTAAAAAGATGGCAGGAAGGCCTGAGTGTGTCATGGGTTTAAACAGAGCAGGTCACAAAATGAGATTCTGGTAAAACCCTATTGCTTTTAGAAACAAGATGACGATGATAGCATTCTCACAGTTCCTTTTATATCCTCTCTGCTGTTTTTCTTTCTTGCCTCCAAGTGCCCTGTGCTTCTCTACCTCTGTAGAAAATGGTTGGACTTCTGTGATGGTGAGCTTTATGTGTCAGTTTGGCCTGGCTACAGTTCCCAATTATTCAACCAAAAACAAATCTAGGTGTTACTGTGAAAGTATTTTGCATATGTGATTGAAGTCCATAATAAGTTGATGTCAAGTAAGGGAGATTCTAGATAATTTGAGTGGGCATGATTCAATCAGTTGAAAGGTCTTTGGAGCAGAGCTGAGGCCTACCTGAAGTAGAACTTCCACCTGTGGACAACAATTTTAGGTCATGTTCCACAGTTCCAGTCTGCTCTTCTGGATGGCTTGCACTATGGATTTTGGAGTTGGCTAGCCAGCCCTTACAGTTATGTAAGGAAATTCCTTGCAATAAATCTCTTAATGTCTATCTCCTACTGGTTCTGCTTCTCTGGATGAATCCTGACTGACATACCTTCTATAGGCATCATCAAACAGGCTAGTCTTTGACTTTTGGCATTCATGGGCCATGGCTGATTTGTTGCAAGGCTACAAATCAAGAGATCACTCTTGCTGCATTATGATTTCCACCCTAACCAACAACAAGGAGGTTGTTCTGAAAGAGCAGGCCTTCTCAGTATAAGCTGGGAACACTAGAAATACATTTCTGCAAAGGTCTTTCAACCAAATGGGACTCACTGAATCCTTTGAAAGGTTTCAGCTCTCCCAGAGGGGTGGGGGTGGGGGGTAACCAATTACACAACATAAAAACTAACACAAATGTCTTAATACTCTACCTAAATAAAAAATGAGGCAACTAAAATCATGAAGAGGCAAAAGGGGGTCCTAATCATGGAGAAGAATATTCGATTGAAGAGGAAGAGGTCTTAGAATTGACTGATACACAAATCCTATATAGGTTATGTTTTTCCTATAATTATAGTTAAATAGTAAATGCAGGGCTTTGGGTCATTTAAAAAATTGGTAAAGGGGTGATCTACTAAAAAAAAAAAAGAAAGAAAAACTTAGCTTCTGTAGTATTACTCTCCCAGGAAATATGATAAATTGGTGTTACCTTTTGATAAAGTAGCTCTCAGTAAATTGTCAATTAAATTGTAGCAGAGTAGTATTATAATTTGCATAAGCCATGGTTTAAATCTGAGCTTTTAACTTATTTGGGTCTAACTGTAGTTAGAGCCACAGTTGTTAACAATAAAATTAGATCTGTAACTGGAAGTACTACACGTTTCTCTGGGTTTTTACATTGTGATTGCTTTTATTATTATTTCAGTTTCATTTAGTTTGGTTTTCTTAACACAGTAATATTATGATGAACATGCATGAGCTTTCTGTGTTGAATAATTCAAAGCAAAGAATGTAAAAGAGAGATCTTAGTCTGATACTCTTATTTTACACATGGTAACAAGTTCCAACAAGCGTAGGTGATTTTCCCAGTATAATGGAGTTTGGGTAGAAGCAAGTCTAAAATGCAGTTTTCCTAACCTTTTCTATGTTCTTTTCATTACATCCTTCTGGGCAATAAAACTTTAAACACACACACATCTCCATATTCCTGTCTTTCCTCACCCTTAGCAAAATCCCATAGGATGCTCTTGGCAGGATTAAGAGATTGCTTTGGCAACTCTAACCATATTCCTGGAATCTATGTGCAAATGCTGGTCAGCAGAGCCTGCTTCATTCCCTTTTTGGTATTACTCACTCAGTAAAGGTTAAGTGTATGTGAATTATCATAAGTTTATTTATATTCTCCCACCACCCTCTTTTTTTGGTAAGTGATCATTGACTACCAGGCACAGGAAATACATTTCACTCAATGATTTTCTAAAATCAAAACTCCATCTGGACTGGAACTAAGACAGGCTTAGGGATGATCATTTATAACATTAATACCAGTTACACGAAGCCACTGAAAGAATGCTGAGAATGGAAAGCGGGTCTGCACCTTTTCCCAAAAATACTTCCAAGGCCGAATCTTGACTATCCCACTAGCCAGTGCTTTGTGCAACTGCAGCACACAGCTGGTTATCGCACTGTGACTCAGTGCACCATGGGGATAGAGGGCCACATGAGGAACTAACTCAAAATCGTAGAACACGGTTCTCAACTAGCAAGTTACGGAATGTGGTCTCCTTTAGTTGTACAGATCAAACTTTAAAAAAAGAAAAAAAAGTGAGAGGATGAGCTGCTAATGTCAATAATTACCCCTTTAAAATTTCAGAGAGACACACAAAAGCTTGCTCCCTTTGCTCTAGATTAAATTAACATTTTAGTAGTTAAAACTAAAAGCATGACATGGACTGAGGAAAAAAAAAAATCAATGAAGAAAAGTCTTAGCAGCGGTGGTCCCAGGAAGAGGGGCTAAAATTGAAAACCATAGAAGACATCTGGAAAGAAGAGCAAATAAAGATACAGACTTTAGCTTTTAAGGACTAAAACTCCTGGCTGCTACAAAGCCAGGCAAACACAATCTTGGAAACAAAGAACTTAAAAAAAGAGAGGGAGGAAAAGAAAAAAGAGAAACCATAATGGTTGCTGGGAACCATCATGGTAACTCAAACTTAGGAGTGTGTTACTGTAAGCACCAGATTTGTATTTAAGTGTTTTGTTCTCTCTCTCTCTCATCAGGTTGGAGGGGAAGGACACTCTGTTAAATATTGAAATTAGTGTTGTAAATCATAGTTATACTTTTGTTTTGAGATAGGTTCAAGTATCATAATGATACGGATACAAGGACAAACCATCACATCTAAAAATCTCATCTTATTTTTCTAACATACTGTATTTAAGATCTAAGTTTGTTCAGTTTCTCCTATGAAAGACACTAAGTAGTG
>JAQZBX010076794.1:0-14378 GCA_029593785.1 Cabassous unicinctus | reverse complement strand
TTAGATTACATAAATGTTACATAAAAAATATAATGGATTCCCATATGCCCCACTCCCTACCCCTCTCACGTTTTCCCACATTAAAAACATCCTTCATTAGTGTGGTACATTTGTTGCAATTGATGAACACATTTTGGAGCATTGCCACTAAGCATGAATTATAGTTTACATTGTAGTTTACACTCTCTCCCGCACAATTTTGTAAGTTATGACAAGATATATAATGATCTGTATCTGTCATTGCATTGCAGTGTCATTCAGGACAATTCCCAAGTCCTGAAAATGCACCCGTATTATGCCTGTTTTTTCTCTCCCTCCCCTCAGAACCTCCAGTGGTCACTGCCTCCATGTCAATGATAACAGTTCTACGATTGCTAGAATCACAATAAGTTTATAGTAGAATAACAATAAGTCTACTGTAGTCCATCGTTCGTTCCCCAGTCCTGAGGGTTCTGGGATGTTGATGCCCACTCCACCTCTAATTGAGAGGGGGCTTAGATCCCAAGGGGGCAGATGAATGGAACTCTCTTGCTTGCAGTTGCAGACTCTCTCTGTTCCTTGAGATGGTCGTTGTCCGTCATCATCTCCTTGTTAGTTGTACGACCATTTCTAAAAAGTGTCTGTCTGGAAAGTCCCAGGTCTGGTCCTCATCATTGATGATTTCTAAATGCTTTAATCTTGTCCTTGGTCTGGGCCATCACTTCCTGTTTCTTTGTCTGTTTTGTAGACTTTTGCTGAAACCTGAACATTTTGTTATTTTAATGTGTTATTGCTGTAATTTAGATTCTGAGAGGTCTGCTCAAGTTTATATCCAACTAGTATTATGTCAGAGCTTTCCTTGAATGCCAGGAGCAAACAAACAAACAAACAAGAAAAAAAAAAAAGATAAGGAATAAAAGAAAACACTTTTCCTAGTCTTTGCAGATTGAACTGTGCTAGTACTCTCCTTCAGGGCTTATCCATACAATGAGTTTAGAGAATAGCTCCAAGCCATAGCATTGAGACCTCCCTGATTGTTTCTGGGGATGTGTCTTGTCTTAGGAATGCATTTAGGGCTCTAGGAAGGCCCCTGTTTACAGGTTCCTGAGTTAATTTTTATAGGTAGTGTGAGTCAGGGGTGTATAATGGTTTTTTAAATGATATATTTGCCATCTTAGTTTTAGTCATAATTTTATTCAAATGTTTAGCATAAATAGTTTTTAAAGTACACTATAAAATATTGTTTATGATTAATGTTTGTCAGTGAATGTCTATTAATTAAGTAACGGGAGAAATTGTGTCATATACTGCAGTAATTACAAATGTTTGTGGAGCATAATGTTTGCCAGGCATTGTGCCAAGTGCTTCTCAGGCATTGTCTTATTTAATGCTCACCTCTGAGGTGGGAATTGCCCTTTTCTCCATTTGACAGATAGAGAACTGATGCCCAGGGTCATACAGCTATAGAGTAGTAGAGCTGGAGTTGACACTTGTTTCCAGAGTCTACATACCTGACCACTGAGTCATCCAGAATAAAGTTGAGGTTTTTATTGGCATTTACTTTTTTTTTTTATTTTTATTTTTGGGCAGTACCAGGGATTGAACCTGGGACCTCGTACCTGGGAAGCAGGTGCTCAAACCACTGAGCTACACCTGTTCCTCTGGCATTTACTTTTTTTTTAAAGATTTATTTTATTTATTTATCCCCACCCCTCTCGTTTTTGTGGTTGCTGTCTCCTCTTTGTGTCCATTTGTGTGTGCTCTTTGTGTCTGCTCACCTTCTCTTTAGGAGGCACCGGGAACCGAACCGGGACTTCCCATGTGGTAGGCAGAAGCCCAATTGCTTGAGCTATATCTGCTTCCCCAGCATTTACTTTTATCAGATGATTTTGTTTCTTTATCCAAAGGAGTTAAGAATTTAAAAATTCCTCAACCACTTTCCTTTAATAGATTGTTAAATAATGCTATATTTTGTGTTAGTATAGAAATTAAATGTGAATCGTAATGCACGTGTATCCATATCTAACCTGTGATTCTATGGGGTTGAGAAAATGCCTGAAGATTATGCATGACAATTCCTTAAGAAATTAAAATGACATGATTTGGGTGCTTTTCTATTAGAACGATTTTATGGCTTTAGCATGGCTTTATTTTGCGGTGTGACGAACTCTCTTCTTGTCATTCTATAGCATACGATGTTACAGCTGATCAAGGAAGCAGGCTGCTATAATGGAATCACACCCAGGGACGATTTTCCTGTGACTGAAGTACTGAACCAGGTTTGCCCGTCCACATGGCGAGGTGCCTGCAAGACTGCTGTGCAGCTACTCTTTGGCCAGGCTGGGCTGGTGAGTAAATGTGTATGATAGATGACAGAAAGAGAATAGAGAGAGACTTTTCAAGCCTGCGAGGATGTGGGTGCATGCACATAGGTGAAAATATTAAATAATTAGAAAAGTTCAGTGCTACAGAGTTTAGACAAGATAGAAAAGATAAAGGAAAAGCAGCACTAAAAAGTCATTTTATCTGTTATAGATTGGTAACATGTTTTTGCTGGGGTCCTAGTTGGAAAAAGATGTTATAGATTTTCCTTGTTTTAAGGAAATCATTATATTAGTGATGGCTTGATGTGGCCTGTGTGACCTGGCCTCAATACTCTTTGGCTACTGTGTATATCTTTCTGATCCTCAGACATGCCAACCTTGTTCCTGTCTCAGGCCTTTGCTTTTAGTGCTACTTCCACCGGGAACACTCTTCTCTCTGATCTTCTCGTGACTCCCTCCTTCTCATTTTTCTGTTGACAGTTCAGATATCCTCTCCTCAGAGAGACCTCCTTGACCATGCTGGAATAAGTAGTGCCCATGCACAGTGACTTTGTCTCTCAGCTGTCATCCTACCTCCTTCTTAGCAATAAAATAACCTCAATACAAAAAGAGTAGTTCGGTTTTTTTTCACTGTTCACAGAGAATGACAGACTTTCAGAAGTCAGATGGGGTCAGGAGATCAGCATGTGAAACCATTATTTAGCTTTTTGTTTACCACCTTTGACTGTATAACCTTATATACTTGATCCAACTCTTTAGAATTAAATGGCTGCTTTTCAGAGTGTTGGCATTTCAGTCAAGAGGTTAGAAAAAGCTAATTGACATCAAGAAAATTAAAAGACTGTTTCTTGTACTTTTTTTTACATTTCCTTTTCAGACTCTTTTGCTTTAGTCCTATGTCAGAAAACGTTGAATGCTCCAGCAGAGTATTAACAGAACACTGTCACTCTGGCAAATATTCCGCTGTGACTGTTAACATTACACAGATTCTACCTTTTGTCTTTTTTATTTTTTTCATTTTTTTATTCCCCGCCCTCCCAAGATGGCTCCCTCGTCTGTCTGCTCGTTGTCTGTTCGTCATTTTTAGGAGGCACTGGGAATCGAATCTGGGCCTGCTCATGTTGGACACAAGTGCCCAACCGCTTGAGCCACTTCCGCTCCCTGCTGGTTGCGGCGTCTGCTTGTTTTCTTTTTTTTTTTTAAGATTTATTTTACTTATTTATTCCCCTCCTCCTCGTTCTTTGCGCTTGCTGTTTGTTCTCTGTATCTATTTGTTTTGTGCTCTCGGTGTCTGCTCATCTTCTTTAGGAGGCACTGGGAACCGAACCTGGGACCTCCCATGTGGGAGGCAGGCGCCCAATTGCTTTAGCCACATCCGCTCCCCCTTTTGTCTTTTTTAATTTTTTAATTTTTATTTTTTTATTTATTCCCTTTTGCCTTTTTAACAACAATTTTTATTTTAAAAAAAGACATTTTGTGTTTCAGTTGTAAAGTAAGGAAATGGGGTCATGGTTGATAGCATCATCTTATGAGAGCTTTCCAAAGTTGATTGTTTCCCCCAAACTGTGCTTCCTGTGGTCCTGTAGGTATTAAAACAAGAGGAGCAAGGAAAGCAAAGTACGTATGACTCTTCTAGCTGTACAGACAAGCTGTCACTGGTTTGGCCTAAACGGACCTGGCAGTAAATTTCAAAAAGGATTTGGAATTTTCTGTCTTCCTGACTCTTCTCTTTAAAGGGTACAATATTAATATTTAGAATGGAAAGAGGAATTAATATAATCTAATGTATGCAAGCTTAGAGAGAAAAACAAAAACAGAAAAAACACCCTAATGAAAACATTGGTGGAAAGCTTGTACTGGGTTTTGTTCACGTCATCTTTCCTGTCTGTGTTTACGTTGATGGAGATGGTTATTTCATTCTTTAATTACTGTTTTGTTTTCTTCCTTGTAGCAGAAATACCTTTAGTTTATTCAATATCCATTGTTTCAAGCTCTGCCATTTCTGGACTACTTGTTTTTAGTATTTATGTGTATCAGGAGTGTGCACTTAATGTTTAGTATGTTTTATTTGCAGTACACTGTTCTCCAAAGATTTCCTTTTGAAAATGCCCCCCCCCCCGCGCTTAATTTTTATACTCATTACTGTTTTACTAAATATTAAGTGTTCTCTGACAATTTTGGTACTCATGTATTTGGGGGGACAAAAGTAAAATGAATCTGTCATTATGTCAGAAAGTTTGTTTAAAACTTGATTTAATTTTTTTTTCATTTAGAATTCAAACAATGATAGGATTGACATTTTAATATATGTCATTGGAGATCTGCTTATTTGTAAATAGCCTATTGCTCATTTGAAAAAATAAACCAACAATGATATTTTTCTGTTGTACTTTTCAGACGAAATAATATATAAAAAGGGCTGTTTCTTAATGTGATTCCTACTTTATTCATGAAAAGGGCTGTTAGAAGGATACTATCCTGTCATTTCATGTGGTGAGGGCTTAGGTGGTCCAACTCAGGGTAACATTACTTTGTAGAGGCCCAGGTGAGGACCTATCCACAGTGGTGAGTTAGACTTCCTTTAGGATCTGTTTCTGGGTATGGAAAACCCTCAAGAGAAGGGGTAAGTAAACCAGACACCCCCACTGAAGTATGGAAGAGCCCACTGCTTTTATATTAAACCATAGTTTAGATTAATCCACATTTCCAGAGACAATTTAGCTGAAACTAGGAGAACCATGGTGATGACTTCTCTAGAGAGGAATGTGCAAAATAAGGTAGAAGAAAACAAAATAAGGTCGAAGGGCACAGGCTGTTTTGAGTAAGCATTGTGGGATTTTTTTGTTTGTTTGTTTTGTTTTGTTAAGTTTAATGTTATTCAGGGAACAGAAAGTTCCTCCTAGTTCCTACCCCTCCATTGCAGGGCACCTTTGTGTGTGACTGACAAAGCCTTTAGATTATGAGTCTGGGGATGGGAGGAGAGAGGAAACACCTGCCTGGTCCAACAATGGTTATTCCTTGAACAGGAAGCCTTTTCTGAAGGACATTGCAGTCTAGCTATGGGAACTCTGTGTTTATCACAGTAGAAATCTGCTCCATTAGAGGCTGAATTTGGAATCATGTTAAACAGCTCTACATAGTTCTGCCACTTCTGAAATATTACACATTTGGTTTTAAAGTGTTTTATGATTATTTTCTTAAATTTCTTTCAGTTATTTGAAAATATATTCATCACTTTGTCAAACTCTTTAGATTACATAGGATACTATACCATCTAGGTCAGGGGTTCTTAACCTTTTTTTTGTTCTACAGACCCCTTTGCCAGTCAGGTGAAAACCACAGACCCCTTCTCAGAATGTAGCAGCAGATAGTTTTATGACACTCAACTTTGGAGATCAGAGAAAATAAAGATAATAAGTTGATTTTTTCAGTTTAAGCTCACAGACCCCCTGATATCTTTCCATAGACCCCTGATCTAGGTAGTATTATTAAAGACTCTCCTCCAAATAAGGGGAAATCATTGAAAGAATGCTTCCTTCTTCATCTGTCCTGAAATAGTTCTATTTTTATTGATGGTTGAGGATGGGCTCTTCTCACAGTGTTTTAAATTTTTAAAATTTATTTTTAATGACATTTTTACTTTTTTCACACGCATAAAGTAAAACTTACTAAGATAAAGGAAACAAAGTTAATTCCTACTTAACATATGTTTAGTTTGGGAAAAATGCTGTTTGGAAAGTTCCATAAATCTAGGGTTTATTTTTTATTTATTGAAGTATTATTATGTTATTATAGTCGGTCATCTTTCTTATTTGCAGCCTTTGTCTTCAGTGGGACTCATGACTGGCCCCTGCATAACTGCATTGCCAGGAGAAGAGTTTTTGCCGTTCATTCAGCATCCACAAGCTCATGTATTGGATTTGTTGGTGATCCATTTTCCTCTCTAAAAGCTGGTTTTTGTTTTTTGTTTCTGTCTTAGGTGGTGGTTGACACAGCACAGATTGAAAATAAAGAAGCCTATGCCCCCCAAATCAGTTTAGAAGGCTCCAGAATTGTGGTTCAGGTCCCATCTACGTGGTAATATGACTCTTACATTAATATGAAGCCTGAACTCTGATTGACATTTGCATATCTTTGGAATGATTGCTTTGTTTCTAACAATCCTTGTGCTAACTGACATGACAGGCCAAGCTTAATTTCTGGGTTTATTTGTAGCGGTGGCATCCTCATGACATGTATAGTGGTTATTGGTATAAGATGAGGAAGGAAGCCAGGATGTCTGAAAAATAGTCTTATTGACTGTTAGTGTTATATACGTTTGGATCAAAATGAACAATATTTTCTTTGCTAGTGAGTCCACAGTTATTAAACATAGTATATAATTTTCTCTAATTCACCCAGTGTTTCTCTAAAGCTGAGTACAGATCATAGAATTTCTTTTCTTTGTCTGTTTTTATTTCAACCCTTATAACCTTGAGCTCATATCATTACGCACCCAGCAATGTCTCAAATCTGGGAACAGACTGATCCGTTTTTTAATTATTTAATTTTATTTGTAATACTTAGATAAAAGGTCACCCTTTTTTAAAAAAAAAAAAGATTACTCTTAATTCATTAGAACAAAGCTCCTACAAATTAGTAAGAAAATGGGCAAGGGACATAAAACAGGTAAATGAGAAAAGGAGAAATATGGTCAAAAATACATGAGAGGCAAAGTAAAGAAATAATATGATGCCGTTTTGCCCAGCATGTTGTTAAATTGTTTTAAAATAATACTGGTTTTGGACTAGACTGTATAGAAACAAGCACAGAAGTTGTTGAATGGAGATTAAGTCACACAGCCTTTCTGGAGGGCATTTTTGTACATTAGAAGTCTAAAATAAGGGATATGACCCCAGAAATTTTTCAAGTTCACGTCATGGAATTTATCCTAAGGAAGTAATCTTGCTATGTGCCTATAGATTCAGCTATAAGGATCGACATCATAGTTTTATTAATAAACACAAAAATTAAGCATATATTGGAAAACTATTTTGCCATTAAAATTGTAAACTAGATAAACATTTAAATAAATATAGAAAATATTTAAATCATTTAGGCAGAAGAAGAGATAATATGGAACAAAGGCACTATTGATTCCTATATGTGGACTAAAATGGTAGCCGGGTAGTACATGTGAGTTGTGTTTAAGCCTTGAAATGTGAGGATACAGTGGTAAATTCTGCCAAAATTGTTGCTAGTGTAAGTGTTCAAAGCTTGTTGATACGTCAAGTAAGGGCTGGCAGTTCACTTTGTGTCCTAAAACCTCCTGTCTCTGATTGCTCCTCCCACAACTCCCCAGAAGTTGGAAGTTAATTGTTGAGATAATATACTGCTTCCTGAAATGGATGGTATAGCTTTGATTCCTATCAGACAATAAAATTAAAAGCTCGATTTTCTGTATGTTTTTTGTTCCTGAATTCTTAATTAGTTTTTCCAATTAAAGTTCTCTTTTAAAAATATTGAATTTAACCAGAATTCTCATTTTGAGAAACAGTTTGAACTTGTGAATAGCTGAGTGACTATAAACAGCTAGCACTAAAAGGTTAAACTTCAGTTTACTATGGAATCTTTCCCTGTGTGATTGATTTCCTTTGTAATTCATTGCCCATCTCTTGTAAGACTTGTAGAATACGAGTCTTTAGAGACACTCCCTCTGCTGGCAGCTTTTGGTAAAGAGTCAACGTTTTAGTATTTTTGTTTCAAATTAAAAACAATATATACATGTCGGGAAAAACTCAAACAGAAGGGGTTGCTTTAGTCCACCTTCAGAAAAATTAAATTGTTAGCAAAGCAATTCCAGATTTATTAGATGCCTTGCTTTTAGTAAAATGAAATTATCAGTTGCCAGATAGTTTTTCCAAAATAATACCTTATTTGACTTAAATTTTTTTTTACAGAAATGTTATTATGGTAAAATATATATAACATAAAATTTTTAAACCATTTTTACTTGACTTTTTTAAACCAGTGCATTTAAACCCATCCATCTATTCTTTCTTTCAGTATTTACTAATTATCTACTATGTACCAGACACTGTGTTGGGCTCTGGGAATTTGTTAATTGAGAACAATAACAATCCCTCATAGAGCTGATTTTGTAATGGGGAGGCAGAGGAGCCAAGTAGTAAACATGAGAAGCTCGAACACTGACAAGTGCTATGAAACAAGCAAGAGTAAGATGATGTCATAGGATAGTGAGTAACCAGGGTAGCGATGGGGAAGGGGCGGCTCTTTTAGATGGGGAGGTCAGTCAGGAAGAGTCTCTTTGAGGACATGATGTCTGATTTGAAAGGAGCCAGCCATGCCTAGAGCAGATGGGGAAAGCATTCCAAGCAGAAGGAAGAGCAAATGCGAAGGCCTGGAGTGACCAGCATGGCTGGAGATGTGCTAGGTAGTGATGAAGAAAGGGAGTCACGGGAGCCAGGATATGCAAGGCCCTGAAGGCCCTTCGATTTAAATTAAGGACAATTGGAGGGTTTTAAGCAATTCTTAGTGATTTTTCAACGGATGGATTTAGCCTTGTAAGGGCATTTTGTTGATAGGCTCTCAAGACTGATGAATAAAATAAAAATGCCAGTTTATTGATTTTCAAAGAGAGAAATTATTAGCACCAGAAAGCGTAATATTCCTTCCTGCATGACTAGCAAATACAGTCCTAGTGGGCCAGCCAAATTACAGCTGGCCTGCTTGGGAGCAGAGGTTTATAATCAGTGACTCCAGGCCAGGGGTTCTTAACCTTTTTTGTTCCACGGACCCCTTTGCCAGTCAGGTGAAAACCACGGACCCCTTACTAAGTCCACACTGTACTGTGTATTATTTAATAACTGTATCACACCCGCACCAACACGTCCCCACAAGAATAATATTTTTTTGAATTTCATTTCAAGCTCATGGACCCCTTGTTAAGAGCCTCTGCTCCAGGGTGTGAGAAGTGGGTGCACAGTGGGGTAGTTAGGGCACCAAGACCAGAACAGTGCTGGGTTCATTGTCCAGGACCCCGAGGTTGGGCACTGTCAGAGCTTGCCTTGTTGCTCACCTTTACTTTTGCTGCTGAGGCTGGCCAGGTCCCACCCCCAAAGGTATATTCCTCCTCAAGCCAAAGTCATGTTGGGGAGTGCTGCTTTCCTCACTGAGGTGGCTTTGCCTGTGCTGATTTCTCCATTTAACTCCAGAGGGACCAGGAACTATAGATGGCATCTTCCTGGGAGTCTGTGCTGTTCAGATAGTTCTTGCTCTGGGACAAAAGGCCCGCCTTGGCTCTCTCCCTCTTGGTTTTCTTCTTCCTCTTTGTCATACATTTAACCTTGGTTGTTCTTACTTTCTTTTTGGACTGTTTCTTCTATCCATTCTGGAGCCTTTTTTCATTTCTAACTCATAATAACATATTTTAGAGAGGTATTCCATGGATTTTGTTTTTCAGCTCCAGCATTTAGGTCAATGTGCATGTTTCACGCATATGGCTGTGACTGGTGAGAACCTGCAACAGGGTAAAGCTCCTATGACCCGCCTGCCAGTCTCCAGGGCAGCTCAGGGCTATGGGGCTATGGGCCCAGTTGGCTGCCCTGTTCCTAGAACATAGTGATTTTCTGCCGGGCAATGCATCAGCCACGAATATGCAGCAGTGGGAAGAGAAAGAACTTCCTTTCCAGGAGCTTAGATGGTATAGGAGCAAGAGATTTTGGCAAGAGCGAAGTTGTTTGGTAAAAGCTATTTTAGTGGAGTTATGGGGATGAAAACCTGGTCAGAGTGGGGTAAGAGGAGAATACGAGGTAAGGAATTAGAGGAAACTGTGTTTTGCTAAAATGGGAAGCAGAGAAACGGGGCAGTATTTGGAGGGGAACATGGGGTCAAGAGAGGTTGGTTGCTGAGATTCTTCGTTTGCCAAAGGGAATATCGCAGGGAGGAAGGGATGATTATATGAGTGAGATCCCTGGGAAGGTAAGTGTGGAGGTGGTGGTCATTGCTTAGGTAGAGGGTCAGCCTGCGGCAAGAGCAGAGCTCATGTTCCCTGAAAGCAGGAGGGCTGGGCAGGGTGTGTGGATGCTGGTGTGGGAAAGCTGGTGGGCTTAGTGGTGGAGGAGATGAAGTAGATCTCATCTGCTTCGTGTGTTTTCTTAATTGAATGAATGTTGAGCTAGAAGAGAATGGAGGAGTGACAGATGTCAGAACTTTAAGGAGCAAGGAACAGTGGTGAAATGTTCATCTCGGAAAGTTGACAGATTAATTTATGTAAAGGCCATGTTGATTGTTCTCTAATGTTTGTGAATTCTTGTGGCAGACCCAGAATGTTTTTTTGTTTTGTTTTTAACCTCCATCAGTTTCTTGAGTATAGATGTGAAGTGTAGAGGAGGTAAGGGTCAAGAGAGTTATGGAAAGGAGTTTGCACAGGAGTAGATATTGTGCCAGACCTAGGAGTCTCAGCAAAGCAGAGAGGAAAATCAGGTCCTCGGTGGGTGCCAGAGAGGAAGAAAGCATTGACGCCCCTGGAAGTCAGCCCTTCCATTGAATCCTCTTCTTCCTTAAATAGACTCTCGATAGCTAGAAATCCATGGGCACCCCAGATCCTGTTGCTTCTCTGACTTTCCCTCCTTCCTTCTTTTGCAGAGCAGCGGGTTCCAGTGGTAGTCCTGTCATTTTCTAAATGATCTTATTACTACTGAATTTTTATTGGGTGCCCAAAGTACATAAAACTTACAGCCTTTTCTTTAAGGCCTACCTGAAACACCTTTGTGGAGAAGTACAGCCACACTTAATGTAGCCTCGTTTGTGCTTAGGTGCCTGAAAGAAGACCCTGCTACCATGTCCCTGCTGCAGAGAAGCCTCGACCCCGAGAAAACCCTGGGTTTGGTGGACGTGCTCTACACAGCCGTGCTGGACGTGAACCGCTGGAGGGCAGGGAGGTTGGTGTCCACACCCGTCTGGATGAGCTGAATGAACTGTGCGAGTGGTTTGCCGTCTGGATGAGCTGAATGAGCTGTGCGAGTGGTTTGCATTCAGGTCCACACCTGGGGCAATGGAACCATATTCCATTTCATGCATAATCAAGTCTCTAGTAGTATGTGGGTAAATAAGGCAGGAAAAAGAACATTTTATATTGGAGTAATTTCAAAATTAGAAAAAAGTTTTAAGACTAGTACAAAGAATTGCTGTATACCCTTTACCCAGATTCTCCAATTTGTTAACATTTTTGTCTTTATTTGTTTTATCGTTTGAGAGTAAATTGCAGACATGATGCCCATTTACCTGTCAAGACTTTTAACCCATCTCATAATCTCCTTTTAATTAAGGACAGAGAAAGGTATAGAAAATTTACTTATATCCTGCAAAAGATTTATTTAGATCTTAAAGTAGCTGACAGTTACAAGGTTATCTCATAGCAAATTGTCAACCTTTAGAACCTTAAACATCTAGCCATACTCTTCCCCCTTTCTTTACTCAAGAGCATGCAGAGGCCCAGAATGGTGAAGTGTTTCGGCCAGGGTCATCTCAGCCATTGCCTGCCTTAGCTCCCATACCATGCCCTTTGCCCTCCCTGTCCCTAGGGCAGTCTTTCTATATCAGAAAAAAAATGCTCAGAAAACTTTGGAATTAACAACCATCTCTTTTTGGCAGCATTGGTAAATTACTTCTATGAAGAATCGTACTCTGCAGTGTGCCTGAGTCCTCCCCACCCACCCCTCTCTGCTTTGTGGATTTATCCATTGTCCCTCTGCTGGCTCTGCCAGGCTCGGTCCCTCTTCTCCAGGCACAAAGCTGACCTCTGCCAGTTGCATTCCCCACTCTAGCCATGCTTTGCTCTCTTGTACTACAATGAGAGGGTTTTACTCGGTCAAACTCTTCTAGGGAGTCAGAATCCTAATGTAGTTTTCCTAGCCTTGTTTTAGATGCTGTAGATTTTTTTAATACTAGAAGATATAGGTGGCAAGTATTTAAATTAGGTACACTTAAAACCCCTGGGTATTCATTTATTTATCTGTAAAATAGGTAGTCTTTCTTGTTTTTAAAGTGTTCCTTAAATACAAAAAAAGTCCATTTCATTGTCTAATTTTTATATTTGTCTCTTTTTTTAAAAAAAATAAATTTCTGTTTAAATAGGGAGCAAGCTTTACCCTGTATTCAGATCCAGCTTCAAAGAGAGATCTGTGACTTTGGGAATCAAACTGACCTGCCATCTGGAAATGGAAATAAATCTTCAGGTGGCCTGCAGAAGACATTCTCCAAACTGACATCCCGGTTCACCAAGAAAGCTTCATGTACCAGCTCTAGCAGCAGCACAAATTACTCCATCCTAAATACTCCTTCCAAAAGTATCTTCATAGCTGGGTGTTCAGAAGAGAAAGCCAAAGTGCCCAGTAATATTGACACAAGGTTACAAAGCATTTTGAACATTGGTAATTTCCCTAGGACTACAGACCCTTCACAGTCAGCCCAGAACTCCAGTAATCAAATGGCGAACGGTTTTCTCATGGAGAGGCGGGAGAACTGCCTGCATGGGGATGATGGCAAAGATGAGAAGGGTATGAATTTACCCACCGATCAGGAAATGCAGGAGGTGATAGATTTTCTCTCAGGCTTTAACATGGGTCAGTCTCATCAGGGCTCCCCATTGGTGACAAGGCGTAATTCTGCTGCCACAGCCATGGTGACTGAACAAAAGGGAGGAGCCATGCAGCCACCACTACCAGTGCCCCCTCCACCGCGCCCCCCCCATGCTGGAGTCCACACACCTCTGACACCCCAGCCAGGACTGGCACCTCAACAGCAGTCCCCAAAGCAACAGCAACTCCAGGTCCAATACTACCAACACCTGCTCCAACCCATTGGGCCTCAGCAGCCCCCACCCCAGCCTCGAGCACCTGGGAAGTGGGCACCTGGCTCATCCCAGCAGCCAGCACAGCCCATTGGAGTGGGTCTGTCACCTCTTGGCCAGTGGCCTGGCATATCTGATCTCAGTTCTGACTTGTACAGCTTGGGTCTGGTGAGCAGCTATATGGATAATGTGATGTCAGAGGTTTTGGGCCAGAAACCACAGGGACCTAGAAATAACACCTGGCCAAACCGTGACCAAAGCGATGGAGTCTTTGGGATGTTGGGAGAGATTCTGCCTTTTGATCCTGCAGGTATGTGTGGCCTTCTGGGGTTTTAACATAAAATGTAGTCATGGAAGGCTTCCTGGCGCCTGTCTACCACAGCCTTTACTTTTGGGGGTAAAATGAATGCTCTAACCCACCTTTAGAGACTCTTTCTCACTATTTAGGGCCATGTTTAGGGAAGCCCTAGCAAGGTGGAAAGCAATGGTGACAGTGAGGCTTAGAGGACAGAATTGAGGCTTAGAGAGCTTCTACTGCTCGAGGTCCCATAGTTTAAGTGGGCTCTAGCCTGGACCCTCCCTTTCCAGGAAGCCAAGGCAGCTGGCCCTGTGTGGGTAACATTTTTCTTGATTACAAAACCTTTTCTTGTGATTCTTTTTTGTGTAAACTCTTGGGCCCTGCAGAACTGTGGTAGCTTTCATAGAATACAGCTTCTGGCCCAAACAGTATTAAAATACCACCAGAGTCATCTTAAGAAATTAGAAAAAGAACTTGAAAACAAAACAAAAATAAACTAGGAAGAGGGAAAATTAATTAAAGATAAAAAGCTAAAATTAAATAAAAATATAGTATGAATCATAAATATCTAAAAGTAGGTCCTTGGAAGACTAACAAAATAGATAAGCCAATTTATTGTGAACCTGATTAAGAGAACATATGACGGTATTAATAATATAGGGGTGTGGGAAGCGGGTGTGGCTCAGTGGCTAGAGCCCCCGTTTACCATATGGGAGGCCCGGGTTCGCGTCCCGAGGCCTCCTTGTGAGGGCACGCTGGCCTGAGCTGTGCGGTGGGCTGATGCAGCAACCTCACGGCAGGAAGCGGGTGTGGCGCAATGGATAGAGCACCCGTTTACCATATGAGAGGCCCCGGGTTCACTTCCCAGAGCCTCCTTGTGAGGGCAGGCCGGCTCGCTTGGCGCCGTGGGCTGATGCAGTAAGAC